>BDJD01001272.1:29089-51268 GCA_002564525.1 Rosa multiflora
TGTCGGAATTAAATATTCTTATCGGAAATAGTTTTTTCGGACCACTACTATTCGTCGGAAATAAGTCCTTGGAAAAAAATGGATTGGCTAGCAACCAATTTTTTCCTACAAGCAACGAATTATTTCCAACAAACATCTTTTGTCGGAAATACTATTTGTCGTCGTTGAGGAGTAACACTTTCCGACCACCGAAAAATTATTTACGACCACATCTAGCTGTCGGAAATATATATTTTTCCGAGGGTAGGTTGGAAAAAGACTATTTCCGATGATATTTTTTCCGAGGGCACCTAGCTGTCGGAAATAGCTTTTTCTGACGGGGAAAGTGCCTTTTCCGACCAAACGCCACCCTTGGAAATGACTATCATTGTTGTAGTGTCACTAGGCCTAGGCACAAGATACCATACATCATTCCTAGTAAACTGATTTAACTCATCATGCATGGGATTCACCCAATCTTCATCATTCAAAGCCTCTTTAACATTTTTTGGTTCAATAAGTGAAACAAAACCACAATTCAAAATTATGTTAATGTTCACCTCATTTTTAGTCAAGAAGCATACAAAAGCATAATCGATACTTACCTGAGTTACAGCTTGTCTGCGAGTTTGAATTCCCCCATGTACGTCCCTAATGATATCCTGAGTAGAGTGATCTTTCTGAACTTGTTTGAACCCTGTTCTCGAACTGGTGGAGGATCAAAAATAGGATCATTAGGTGAATCATTCTTTTCCTCATTTATTTCCACACTTACTCGGCTTTCGGAGGGTTGATCATCATTTGGGTTAACCTGAACAGTACTCACAACACAATCATGTTAAACAGCGATAAGTGTGGCCGGTGGCCCACCATTGTACTAATATTGTCCCAACTTAACCACCCGATAGGTGTTGGGTTTTAATCACAAAAGGCCTCGGTACAATTGGGTGAGATCCACCCACTTATAAGTTATATTTTATTTGTCACTTTTCCAATGTGGCATCTTTCCTCTCTAACACGCCCCCTCACGTGCAACCTACCTCTAGATCTGCACGTGACATTAATTAACAATCCAATTCCCACATTGGAAATTGGGACACAAGTCTCATATTATAAACTTGGCCAATATAACAATCCAAGGACCACATCGGACACTTGGTAACAATCCAATCGAAATATTCCGATGGCAATATAAGGAACCCAAATTCGAGCCCATGACAATTGGAGACGCAATTGGAGAGAGTCCCACTCTGATACCATGTTAAACAGCGACAAGCGTGGCTGGTGGCCCACCATTGTACTGATATTGTCTCAACTTAACCACCCGATAAGTGTTGGGTTTTAATCACAAAAAAGCCTCTGTACAATTGGGTGAGATCCACCTATTTTATTTGTCACTTTTCCAATGTGAGATATTTTCTCTCCAAGAAATCATCAATGGAAACATTATAGGATTCTATAACAGACATGGTTCGCTTGTTGTACACCTTATAAGCTCTACTATCAAAGGAATAACCAAGAAAAATGCCTTTATCACTCCTAGCATCAAATTTTGCAAGATAGTCTCTATCTCTATAAATATAGCAAGGACTTCCAAAGGCACAAAGATGACTTACATTGGGCTTCTTACCTTTCCAAAGCTTATATGGAGTCTTTGCTAGTACCTGGTCTCATGAATGCACGGTTTGAAGTATAGCAAGCAGTGCTAATAGCTTTAGCCCAAAAGTTTGGTGTAAGTCTAGCTGAGTGTAGCATCACTCTTCTCATATCCAACAAAACCCTGTTCTTTCTCTCAACTACACCATTCTGCTGTGGAGTAATTGGAGCTGAAAACTCATGTGAAATACCATGCTTAAGGAAAAACTCAGCAAACAAAGCATTCTTAAATTCAGTGACATTATCAGTCCTAACTCTAACAATGCATAAGTCTGACGAATGTTTTTCATTTAGAATTCTTTTGTACAGTCCTTTAAAGCTTTCAAAAATATTACTTTTTTCTCTAAGAAAATTCACCCATGTAAAACGTGAGAAATCATCAACTACAACCAAAATATACTTCTTACCACCCATGCTTTCATTTTGTGAAGGTCCAACTAGATCCATGATAAGTGGTAGTAAGTTGTCTTTTGTAGCTTGGAAAGATATTTGTGTTTCTAAAACCAAAGGCTACGTAGCTGAGTTAATTGCTCTATATGAGGCTCGGGTTTGCTTACCTGCTTTACACCCTTTACACATCTTGTCTGGTTTACCACTCAGAGAAGGCATACCTCTCACACTTTCCTTGTTCGATAGTTTCTGTAAGTCTTGGAAGTTCACATGCCCCAAACGCTTGTGCCAAAGTTCAAGAACATCATCTGATGTCTTGGTTTTCAAACATGTCTGCATTTCAACAGCTTTATTAGCAAGTACGTGATAACAATTATCTTTAGAGCGCAAACCTCCCATGATATTTTTTCCATCGTTATCAATCACAACACACCTTTTTCTGTTGAAATTAACATCCTCATAATCATCAGTTAATTGACCAACACTTATGAGGTAGCTTGAACATATAAAATATTTTGGAGATTAGGAATACCGGGAGTATTGACAGTACCCTTACCCATTACCTTAGCCTTTTGTCCATCACCCAAAGTAACTGAATCCACTTGTAAACTCACCTAAAAAAGACACGAACCAGCTCTTTTCCCTAGTCATATATCTTCAGCATCCACTATCAACGTACCAAACATCACCTTTTTTATCAGCGAGAGCAGTCAAAGCCACAAGACAAGTGGCTTCTACATGTTCAACCTCGTTAATTGATCTACAAGTGGTTAGTAAGCAAGTTGCATCAATAAATTTAGAGGACATATCACAATCATTAAACTTAGCTGAAAAACATTTGGATCCTTTTTCGACCCAGGTCTGCTTTGTTTCAGTTTCCAGACCCACATGGATTATAGCTAGCTTTGTAATCCTCGTGATCAGACTCAACCCCTCTTTCAACTTAGCTTGTAGCGATTCAGTTGACCTTATTTTTGAAGCTTTCCTATGATTTTGAATGACCCTGTGCAACATATTACATCTAGGACGTATGTGTCCTAATTTTCCACAATAATAACAAGTGAGAGTGAAGCTTTTGGAGTTGTGAATATACCTGGGCTGATGCATACAGGTGTGCTTGTCAGAACTTACTTGAGCAATTTTTTGATGGGTTTGGATGTTTAAATTTGGTTATGATATTTTGGCCAACTTGGGACCATAATCAATGTTATTCGAAGCTTGTAGCTGACCCAACGAACTTTCACATTCTACACCTTTTACAAAGTTCAATGGCTTACAAGACTCACCTTCATAACCTAATTAACCCTTCTTTGTTACCGTGAGTTTTACCAAATCTCATCATCTTGGAGACCTTTTCAGACCCTATGGAGGCTAATTCTCATCCTCTCCTTCTTGGACAATGTGACATCCCGAACCAGAATTCACCGATTTACTAGTCACTTGGATGGTGAACGATCTTTACTTTCACTTTTACTATCGTTTTTGTGCTTTTAGTGGCCCTAAAATTTGGCTTTTTGTTCGGGTCAAAATTTGAGAAAATGTTCTTCATGAAAGTTGTAGAGGACGTTAAACCGAGTCCGTGGACATGTGGTACGTAAAAATCAGAATTCGTATGCGAAAGTTATAAGCAAAAAGGTAAAGTTACTGTTCATGGTAGAAATTTGTATAAATAATGAAAATTTACTGTGATAGGTTTCCAAATCCGGAAACCCACCTTTCTCTCTCCTCTCCCCCGATCTCTCCCCTTTCCTCTTCGGGAGATTCCTTCTCCCCTTCGATTCACCGTCGTCCGGTCATTAACCGGTGGGCAACCGGCCACCATGTGATCGCCTCTTCCTCCTCTTGACGCTAGTGCCCTTGAGTTTCGACGATTTTGCCGGAAAACCCCGAATCGAAGCAAGGAACCTCACGGGGGCAGTTTGAGCTCTTCCGGCGATTCAGCCATTTCCGACAGTCTCTGGCCACCAAACCGGCGTCGAATGTGCGGTTTTCACCAAGGATCATTTTCCCCCTAGCCTTGAGCCACGATTTGCAGTGTAGAGGGAGAATCGATCAAAACCCGATTCTAGGGTTCTTGGATTTTCTGGGTTTTCTTCACCGGCCAATTTCAAGCACTTAAAGGTAAAATTGGAATGTGCTGTAGTTGAGAAACTTGTTAAGTCTGTTGTGATGTTGCTGCTGCCAAAATTTGGTGGCCATCGGACCCACGCGCTGCCACTGTAGGTGGCTCGTGGAGGCACGTAGGGCAGTTTTCTGACTTTGATTTTTAGCCTATTAAATTCTATAATTGATGTAGAGCTTGTAAATGTGAATTTGGTTGGAATTGAAGAAAAGTTGCGTTGATTATGAAATTTTCGGAATTTAGAATTCCATTACCGATTTATGAGAATCCGACCGTCGGATATCTCTCGGTTCTGCCTTGGAACCTTTAAATTAACGAATTGGTATTAGTGGTATAATTTGGGTTGAATCCGAGAAGAAGTGAAGATATGATTATGAGGATTTGATTTTAGGAATCGTATTTAATTGCCGAATCAATATTCACGAATTTTAATTGTGTACAGGGCGATATACCGAACTATTGCTCGATGAAGGAACTCGTATGCGTGACCGCCTAAATTGTACTGTGAGTGGACATTTATTTTAAATTAAATGTGCATGCAGTATATTATTATTTTCTGATTGAGGTTTAATTTATTATTTGAATTATTGAGTGTTATGATTTTATGAGCTTGATTTCTTGAGATTTGTTATGCTCTATGAGTTATGGGATTTTTAGTGGATTTCCTTCCCGAGGGCTTTCAATAGATTTTTCAAGCTATTTGTTGATGAGTTATTGAGTTGGGAAATGATTTCGGGAAGTGACTGATTAAGAAAATATTATGAGAATTATTGATTTCGAATATCGGTTTTTATGAGGATTCACGAGTACGAATGTTTCATCGAATATTTGAGCATGATTGAATTATCGAGATTTATTGAGCTTTGAGCTCCACATTTATCGGCCTTGAAGTTAGATTGAGAGTTCTTTCCGAAAGCATTTATTGATTTACAAAGTATTTGATTTATGCTTTCGAGGATTTATTGAGATATTGAAGTGTGAGTTAGCGAGATAATCCTGAGTTATGCTTTCAGTGAATTATTAATGATTTATTGAAGTAATATCGAGTTTTTTTTTCAGAAAGCAAGTAATTGAAAGAGGTTGTTTCCAGTTTATTGAGGAGGCTATCAGTCAGTGCATGCATGCATTACCTAGTTGGCAGTCCCTTCTAGGTAATAGTCTTGTTGGCAGTCCCTTCCAGACTACGTACATACCTGTTGGCAGTCCCTTCCGATGTGTCACCTGGTTGGCAGTTCCTTCCAGATGACATGAGGTAGTTAGTTGGCAGTCCCTTCTATCCACTGCCTCTTATTCCTGTTGGCAATCCCTTCCGATGCGTCATTTGGGTGGCAGTCCCTCCTAGATGGCATGAGATGACTAGACAGCAGTCCTTTCTAGTCATCAAACGAACCTCTTGAAAAGGATGTTTTAAAAAGGATTGAGGATGAGATTTTAAGAGATTGCAAGATGCTCTATTTTTTTTACGTGCTTAAGATTGCAGTAAAGATGATGATTAAAAGTATTTCCAAGATTGTTACTGCATGCGAGGTTTTAGAGAATAACTTGGGAAAGTATTAAGTTTTACATATTCATTCGAAATTACTTATTTTTCGTCCACTCACTCTAACGCTTTTTAAATGTTTTCCCCTGAGCCCTTCTGTTTTAAATGCCCAGTTTACAGGCCATTTTAGCTTGAGGTCGAGCGTACTTGGGGTTGAGGCATTGATGTCATAGATTCCGCATTATAAAAGTATCGGTCATTTATCTTGTATTCTATTCTCTTGTACGCCTGTACATTAGATTGCTCTGATAGCCTCTGAGATTAATATTCGTAAGTTCAGAATTGTTTGTGAAATGGGAGATGTTGTGATATAGGGAGCAGAGTGGCTCTAGAAGAATAATGGTGGATTATTTTAGAAGTGTAAATGTCTTTCTACAGGTTTTTGGGTAGTCCACTTTTAGAGGGAGTTACGCCAAATTTTTGGTATAATTTCTTCTGAGGTGGGCCCCGCAGGGACACTTTGGATTTTCAAGGTGAAATCCGGGGCGGGTCCTGTCAGGCAAAGATATGAATAGTGAATTTCTTGCCTTAAAATCACAGTTTCTATCACGAACCTTCTCTTTTGTCCATTCCTTCCTAGGCTTCAGAACTCTTGCAGATGTCCCTTCTACTTTCTTGGAGTCTTCTGCCTTGGTTGGGTGTTCCCATCCAGTCTCAACTACATTCCACATGTTCTCATCCTAAGAGTATAGGAATCTGGGCAACCTGCGACTTGGGCTTGGGCCACTTGGCTTTTATGGGGGCCTTGGGTGGCTTTTGGGCTACTAGGTTTTTAAATAGGTTTTTTTGTTGTTTATTTCCAATTATTTCCTATTTTTTTAGGGAGTTATGCTTGTTGGTTCCTTAATGAGCGTTAATGGGTGTAGTTAGGTGGTTTTTTAGGCTGCAAATAATTATGTTTCTTTTTACATCTTGATAGTGGAAGCTTCTGGAGTACCACAATTGAGTGCATTGGTAAATGAAGTTTGCACACAAAATTATCTCTGTGTAGGATAATTTTGTAATTTGTTAAGCTCCTTGATTAAGTGAGCTTTGATGTATTAGGTGAATGGTGCATGATTCTCATTTCTGGGAAATTTATAAGTGTCGTTCTGGCCTGCGATTATCAATGAAATCTTCGTTTACTCAAAAAAAAAAAAAACTAAGTAATTCACAATGTATATGGGATAAACTACATTACAATTAAAACATGAAACCCAAACATGAGATGCAAATAAAAACACGCATTAATCCTAGCCATTACATCCAGAATAAGGAATAGAAAGAAGCAGCTAGCAGGTTTTTTTATTTTTTTTTATTTTTTTATTTTATAAAAAAATACCCTTAGCCCATCACTCCTTTACATATGTCCGTGAGAATTGAACGCATGACCTTTACAACTTACCGACAGGCCACGACTCACCAGCTAGCAAGTAATAATTTGAGGAGGGTGCAACTTACGTCTTATTGTTCATGTTCTCTCTCCGTTTGGATGATTCCAAAGTTCCATATTGAAACAGAAGTCTACGTTACTTACTTCTCCAGTTCTCCTTCAGTAAATGAGAAACATGTTCTTGATGATTCTGCCATATCTTCAACCCAAAAAGTTGTGAAGAGGTCTTCCTCGAACCCCAGACGACAAGAATCTCTTATTCTTCTTTCAACAGTACTACTATCCATGTCATCTAAATAGGTTTTCGGCCAGTCAATTTCATTCTTTGTAGTTGGTGATGCTTGTGTTGAGCGGCCAAAATTCTCTTCAAATTGAAAAGGTTCCAAAATGGTAGCTGTCTTGTTCAAAAGATACAAACTTTTGGAGAAGGTTCGTGGTCAAGGCCTTATTATTGTGGTCTTTATTGATTATGAAGATTTGTAATTTTTAATTCGAGAATCTAGCCGTAGTAGGGAGTTTCAGTAATTTTTCACATCGTTTCCAGTTTGTCCGGGAAGACTTTTAAGCAATTATTGACCACCTAGCCGTAGTTGGTTTTGGTGGCAGGGCAACCAGCTGTTGCTTTAGGCTGGGAAGGCTGGATACGTTGCTGATGTGGCCTTTTGGGCTTGGAGGCTGCTAATGGGCCTGTTCTGGGCTAGAGATGGGGGTTGGGTTCACTTCCTGGGCCTAGCCCAAATTTACTTTGTATTATTTTCAATAATTCCTTTTTTCTAAGGACAGTTAGGCACTTTTTGTGCACCTAGGGGCTTGCTATTTTTTAGTGAGCATTAGTCTACATAGCTATGGTTTCTTTTTACACCAAGTTAATGAATCTCCTAGAGTACCATAATTGAGTGCATTGACGAAGAGAGATTCAAGATAGTTTTCTTTGTGTACGTTGAGATTTGTAATTGTGTAGGCTCGTAAAAGTCAAATGAGCATCATTGTACTAGTGGATGGTACATGTATTCCCTTACCCATATTCCCTTATTTGTATGTGTCGTTCTGGCTTTGGGATTAAATGAAATCTCTATTCCTCTGTCCAAAATTTTTTTTATTTTATTTTTTTAAATAAATAAAATCTATAAAGAAATTAAGTTTTTTTGTTTTCTTTCTCTTTTTTTGTAACTGGGAGCAAACGGTGTTTCATTGATTTAAACAGATTGGACAGGTGTCAACAATCTATTAGGAGACAGAGGATTTGCTGCCCTTGTCTCCATTATTCTATCTCTATTCTGTTCACTTAACATGGTTGGTCCACAGAGATTAAAAAAATATTTTCTTAATCTCTTCAAATTGAGGGGACAAAATTGGGACACATGAATCTGGGACAGGTGATTTCATTAATGACCAACAATTGTGGAATGATCACTTTTTTTTTCTTTTTTAATTTATATATATTTTTTAGAGAACTTGAAATTCACTAAGTAATTCACAATGTATATGAGATAAATTACATTACAATTAAAACCAACATGAAACCCAAACATGAGATGCAAATAAAAAATATAAACACATGCATTCCTAGCCATTAGGTGTACATCCTGATTAAAGAGTAGAAAGAAGCAGCTAAGAAGTTTTTTTATTTTAATTTTATTATTATTATTATTATTATTATTATTATTATTAAATAATAAAAAAATAAAAATAAAAACCTTCCCTTACATATGTTAGCGAGAAGAACTCATGACCTTTACAATATTAGAATTTTAACTTACCAACAGGTCACAGCTCACCAGCTAACAAGTAATAATTTGAGAAAGGTGCAACTTACGTCTTATTGTTCATGTTTTCTCTTATTCTTTTGGATGATTCCAGAGTTCCATATTGAAACAGAAGTCTACATTACTTACTTCTCCTTCAGTAAATGAGAAACATGTTCTTGATGATTCTGCCATATCTTCAACCCAAAAATTTGTGAAGAGGTCTTCCTCGAACCCCAGATGACAAGAATCACTTGTGCTTCTTTCAACAGTACTACTATCCTTGTCATCTAAAATGGTTTTCAGTGAGTCAATTTCATTCTCTGAAGTTGGTGATGCTTGTGTTGAGCGGCCAAAATTCTCTTCAAATTGAAAAGGTTTTAAAATTGTAGCTCTCTTGTTCAAAGGATATAAACTTTTGGAGAAGGTTCGTGGTCGAGGCCTTATTATTGTGGTCTTTATAGATTCTGGAGATTTATGATTTTTAATTCGAGAATCTAGCCGTAGTCGGGAGTTCCAGTAATTTTTCACATCGTTTCCAGTTCGTCCGGGAAGTCTTCCAGCAATTAATGACCACCTAGCAAACATACAACATAAATAATAAGAATGTACTTATGAGATTATTACAACCTCACATGTATTTAACCGGAGTTTGCAAGGGTACACTGCAAAAACAAGTACAAGGGGACACTGCAAAAACAAGTACATTATTTTATTAATTTATTATTATTAAATAGGAGAAAAACAAGTACATTATTTTATTATTAATAAACAAAACGAGGTAAAATGAATACATTTTAATGGATCGAGTGGCGCGATAAATTCATATACATAACCAAATAAACGCAATGAATTGAAACCCTCCTTAGGGCGCACCAAAGAGAGATGTTCCCACTTAAACTCACATTTTCCAGACAATCAAGCTTCGCAAGAAAAGCACCATCTTAGAGACTCTGGTATATACGGTATCAAAATTCATAGCCTAAATACCAGATTAACTCTGATGATCGACTCTCGATCTAACCCCAAGGAAAGGACTTAGAGTCCTCAAATAAGGACTAGATTTTATACTTCAAACAAATAGAGCAACGCATTGGAATGCATGTGCTATAAATGTTGCCAAGCAGATGTTGATGTTACGGTCTCCCATTAGAAAACCATGAAAGGGACTTGAATAAAAAATCATTGGCCTTCCAAGTGCTTCTGTATTCCTCTCTCAGATCTTCGGGAAAGAGAGTTTTGAACTTTTTCCCTCATCCAAAGTTATGAGAAATAGACCAAGTACTAGACTTGTTCTTTCGTTGTACATAATTGAAATGTCTTAATTATATATTTTGCCTTTGTTGTTTGTGCAGGTACGGTTAAGATTTTATTGAAACCAGCAGTACTGGTAAAGAGTGTGATATATTGATCGGAAATTAAAGAGCAATAAGTCTATAATATATAGCTTTCCTACCTGTTTCCCAAAAGCTTGTGAAGCCTAAATATTAGATCAGTTTCATCCTCCGTAAAGCCACCTCTTTTGATGTTTGGCTTCAGATAGTTGAGCCACCTTAGTCTGCAGCTCTTCCTGCATCTGTTCAAACCTGCAGCATACATGCATAAGATACATTAACGTCTCTAAATCAGTACTATTATGATTGAAGCTCTTTATCAATAATGTAGTCATATATCTACAAACATTTGCATGCATGCATTTTATATAGTTGGTATGTACCTGCTTTGGAAGGAACCTGGTGCCACTTTTCTTCTCCATGAGTCTTCATGCAATGCCTGAGAAGATCATCTTCCTCTCTAGTCCAGGCACCTTTTCTCACACCCAAGTTGTTGTTACAAGCCCGATCCATTATTATGATTATGGAGTCACTTAGCTAACTATATATATATGCTGCTTTTCTCTGTTGTGCCGTTTATATAAGCTAGCTAGCTACTTCATGTATATATGCATATATAACCTCGTGTGTGTGTGTGTGTGTTAAAGGTCAGGGTAGGTTATGAAGTATGGACACCATGCATCAAAAGCTTCTGAAACCAGCGACGTGCTTATCTCGTATCCACACAGGGGGCGCCAAATAACTACTAGCTAGCTAATTCAAAAGACTGACTGTAACAGTGAATGAGCTACCAGTCTAACCATTTCTACATAATTTTAAAGCTTCACTCGTATATTCTACTATTTTCCTGCGCATATATGCAAGAAATTAATTGATCACAAACGTGATGAATATTTATTTTTCAAAGTACAATAATTCTGGCTAGGAGTGTGGACTGCAGCAATGTACGTGTTCCTTCTTACTACACACATCTGTAACACCTTTTTTTAATCCTACTTAATTGTCACATTAATTTTTCATATGCTTCCAAGTTATACTTAATAGAAACAACGAACATGCATACAATGCAGCAGGTAGTTAGGTATTGGAAGTTGAAATGAAGAGTGGGGAAATTCTTGTGTTTTTTTTTTAATCAAATCATAATGATTTTTCATTCATTACAAACTAGAATGGTCATTAATTACATACATTTCCGCTATCTTTTAAAGACAATCAAAAAGTTGTGGTGGTACCACAGTGATACATAGCTACCACGGTGAGAAATTCTAGTATATATTAACATGGGAAAAAAATATAAACAGTACTCCAACTATGGCCCATTCTAAATTTTCATACCTAACTTTCCGAAACTATCACATTGATACCTCAAATAGCCAATCTGACCCAACATACGTACCCGCCATCCATGACAGCGTTAACTTGCTAATTTTAGAGGGGTATTTGGGTCATTTCCTTATCTTTCTCCTCCACCAAAGCAGAGTCGCAGATCCCATCTCCCTCCTCTCGTGGCCTCTTTGGTCGCTGATTTTCTCTCTTCGATTTGTTGCATACCGTGGGTGAAATGAGAGCCCGAGTCCCATTGTGCACTTCCAGGATTTCTTGAGGTCTTGTTGGAGAACCCAAGTCTGGGACTTCAATTGATTGTCTGTAGTGGTGGCGCGTGGGAGCGTGAACTCATTTCTATGGAGCTGATACATCCCAAAAGCATATCGAAGTCCGCCGGTCTTGACCATTGTCGTGGTGATTCATTGAAATGAAGCTGGAGGCCAACTTGATTCCCATAAATGTGGTTAATTAGAGGGAAAAAGGAAAGAATTGCAGGCGATCCATTTAGGGTGTAGAGAGAAGATTTGGGGGCAGCCCAAATCAGTTTGAGCTTGCTGCCGGCGAAGCTTCCGTCGAGATGGAAGGGTGATGCCGGTGAAGGAATTGCTCCAACTATTCAGGCCTCGCACTTGGAGTGAGCTCTGACTTGGGTTCGAAGCCGGAGTGAAGAATGGGTCGAGAACACCCAGTCAACTGAAGGGAGAGAGATTTTCTCTTTGCTTCCATGCTCAAAGCAGAAGACCAGAAGAAGATTGAAGATTGCCTCAATGTCCGAAACACCACACAATAAATTAGCACCCATCACCAAATCCCAGAATCCAAACCCGAATTTTACAAAGATACACAGAACAGAGCCTGACAAAGAACCCAGATTCAAATACATGGAGCTCGTTTTTGAAGAACGTGTTCTCGGCGAAAGTAGGCAGTACCCGATTTTGGGTTTTGAATTTCTGGCTAACGACCCCAAGCACGGTGAGCGAGATCAACGCAAGTCCGTACCAGATGGCGGAGACTTTATCAGGGGATTCGGGGAAGAAGAAGAGATAGAGAAGAAGTTTTTTTATTTTTTAAGATAAAAGCTGTTGGGTTAAAAAAATAGAGAGGAAAAAAAATATTAAAAAAAAAATTCTGAGTTAAGACGAGAAGTGACCAAAATATCCCTTAAATTATGCTAGCTGTCAAAAGAGTTAACGCCATCATGGACGGCGTGTACGAAAATTGGGTTGGATTGGGTACTCCAGGTACTAATGTGATAGTTTTGAAAAGTTGGGTATGAAAATTTAGAATGGGCAATAGTTGGAGTACTATTTATATCTTTTTCCCTATTAACATATGACATACATCATATATGTGTGTGTGTACTTTTTTTAATATTTTAGACCGTCGGATGTAATAATTAAAATGTGAAATATATTTAATGGTAACCTGCTTATCATTTAGCTTGTATAACCATTTTTTTTTCTTTTAGCAAAATTCTCAATTACATAGCCACAATAAACTTTGAGCGACTCTCTCAAAGAACTCTAACTTGAAGAGGAGTACACGGAAGAAAAAAAGAATGAGGAAGTGCATTGAGGAACGGCAGGTCTAAAAGACAAATTTCTATTTTTACTCAGAGAAAATCCGAAATTGAAGAGAAGAAGATGGGAGGAAGGATGAAGTACGTAGTGTGTTGAGGAAGGATAGGTCACAGCACTCGCAAGTTTTTCTTCTAATGTCATGATTTGTTTTTACTGTACCTGCAACATAATTAGTTGTAAAACAAAAATAAATCGGAGTTTTATACGTTCGTGTCCCAATTTTTTTTTTTTTTCATTGAAGTTCAGATATCATGAGTTGTAGTAATTTAGGATACTCGTAATTTTTTTAATAGCTTGAATGAGTAATGATCGCTATCAATCATCAATCTGACGAGCCCGTACTATTACTATGCCGATCACCGACTTTACTGTGACCCCCGATGCTGCATTATATTTTTAATGATCCACATTCAATGTGTTTCGTTTATGATTTTCTCAAGTCTGACTCAATCAATCCCACTAGTTAAATCAGAAGTTCAGAACCGCTACCTCTTAAGATGCAGCACTATCTAATTTTCAATGACTGCTTCCAAGTGTAATGACCCGCAGTATGACGTATAACTCTATACCAGCTCTCTACTAGTATAACGAACGCCCGGCCATTAATGATCGCATCATCATGACTTTTTCAAGTTAAACTTGAAAGAGCATCTCTAACAGTTTTCCTATAATTTCTCTATTATAAGGAAGCAAAAATTAAAAGCTCCAAAAAGATTTCTGTTTTAATTCCAACAGATTCTCTATTTTAGAGATTCCATAATTATTCCCTAAATCCTTTCATAAAATTTTACAGATTGCTGTAAATATCGGGAATTTTGTTTTCTCTCTCATCACTATCTCTATTTTAGGGATAATTATAGAGAATCTGTTGGAGCAAAACAGCCAAATTTTTCCCTAAAATAGAGAAAAATTAAGATATAGGGAAGCTGTTGGAGTTGCTCTTAACTAGTAGAAATTTCCTTTCGATTTTATCCACTTACAAGTTAGATGTTGGAACTACTCCACCAACATAATAGTTAAAAACATACTATAACATGGTGCTTGGAACAAACTTGCAAAATCCCCAGTTGAATTAATTGATTTATTCTTGCTGAGAGTATTTTTTATTTAGAACTATTTTTTATTTAGAAACAAAAATTTATAGATTACTGTGTACCAACCGAACCAATGATTACTCATCATTCCCTAATTGAATCAATTATATATGCATGGTTTCCAATGGTAAGTGCGTTTAAATCCATAGAATTGTTGGATGCAGATTATGATATACATGTTTTTTTCACAGGGACAGAACCAGAAATATAAGTTGAGGGGGGCTAATTTTACCTTATATTGTCAAGTTTTGCTAAGTTGATATATAGCTTATTTGTCCCCGACTTTGATTTCAACGACTCCATATGAATTTACTGACATCGAGTGTTTGACGCAAGCTTCTTATCACAGAACAATTCCTTCGTCTTCTACATCTACACCATACCCATGGTGTTGATGTCCGGCAGCATCAAAACTGGCGGAAATTTCACTTGGATTCGTTAGCAGCTGGGGATTAGCTTCTTTTGATTTTGCGTGTAATTGGATTAGAGTCTTTCAAAATATACATTATGACAATTAGAGAGACACATACACCTTGGTCATACCAATGTGTACGTTTACTCATATTTTTGCTTCTTTCGTTTTTTTCTAACCCTGATTCCGTCTTTGTATAATTATATGCATTTAGTTGCTTATGTAGAATTATATATGGATAAGATATATATTTTTCTAAATGGGGGTGCTGAAGCATATCCCAGCACCCGTTGGTTTTGTGCCTGCTTTTTCATCACCCTTTTTAGCTTTGCGCACAATCTCATATTTTTTAATACACTATTTATTTTTATTCCCAATTGTTTTCTAAGATTTTTTTTTTTTTTTGAAAAGATCGTTTTCTGAGATTTTGTTGCGGAGGGATTGTTAACCTAAATTTTTTTAGCCTAACTACTTTTTATATGGAAGTATAGTAACTCAAATGAGTAATATTATAATTGTTGAGGAATCTCATAGAGTAAACTATAGATTTAGTTCTACCCAAAAAAAAAACTATAGATTTGTTTTAGAAAAATTGAAATTGGGAGAGAGTTGAGTTGTGCTTTCATTGATAATAGGAGCATATTTAAATATAAGATTACAAGCGGAGAATATAAGTCTTACAAGAAAACTGAATCATACAATGAATAGGATATCTTCGATGATATCTGTAAGACTAATCCTATTACAACTTGGACAAGTCGATCACTAGAGTTTGGGCAAGACACATAAATCAGATGTCCTTAAACACTCCCCCTTGTGTCACCCAAATGCAATGCTCCTCTCGTTGCCTCGTCAAAAACCTTACTGAGAAACAAAAACCCAGTGGGACAAAAATAATCTCGGTCAAAGGAAAAAAAAAAAGTACAACACACCCTTCATGTTTCGAGACCATACATCGACATCTCCGTTTGATGTCTGCATCTCCCCCTGATGACTACAATCATGGGAGTTCGGATAACTTCCGCAAATGATGCTACCAACATGTTTCTTGAAAGTAGAATTTAGGCAATAACTTAGTGAGTAAGTCTGCCACATTGTCCTCAGATCGAACCTAGTTCACTTTAATCTTGAGGAGAGTCTGTCGTTGTTGCTGATTATGCTTGGTGTTATCGCCTTTGATGTAGCCTTGCTTCATTTATTCAAAGCAATCAGCATTATCCTCATAAATACTCGTAGGTTCATCTGTGGTAGACTTCAAACCACAATTTATTCGAACAAAAGTAATTATGGATCCAATCGATATACATTCACGAACCACTTCGTGAAGAGCAATAACGTGTGCATGGTTAGAAGATATAGCGACCTATGTTTGTTCTGTAGACCTCCAAAATATTGCGGTCTTACCCATGGTGAACACTTAACTAGTTTGGTAACCACCATTGTGTGGGTCAAAGAAGTGCCCAGAATCAGCAAAACCTTCAAAAACGTTAATGTCGTTTTGGGATGGGGATAGAGGACACAGGCTAGTTAGTGTTGACGGCGTTCATGGTGTGTGATGGGTCTGAATCCATCATCTCTCTGTAGGGATAGAGCATGCCCATATCAATTGTACATCTTTAGCATCGAAAGATATCTTTTACACCAATCTAGTGGTTTCGTTTTGGCACAGAGCTATGTCTACCTAACAAGTTTACTGCAGATGAGATGTCTGGTCTTGTGCATTGAGCTAAGTACAATAATGCTCCTATTATACTTAAGTAGGGAGCCTTTGCCTCTCACACTTCTTCGCCATCATCCTTCAAACGAAAAAGATCATTTTTAGGATCAAGACTACGCACGATCATAGGCGTGCTTGAAGGCTTGACCTTGTCAAAATGCCTAAGCATCCATCAACACGGTGGTCAAGTTCCAATCCGAGACATATTCGTGTTCTACCAAGACCCTTCATCTCAAACTTGGATTTCAAGTGTTCAGCGGTTTCCCTTAACTTTTTAAGGGCTTCCAATGAAGATCATGTCACCAACATGAACCATGATAGAATCCGAAACTTGTCATAGAAAAGCTTCGGGCATATCCCTTCCCAATCAAACAGTCACTTTAGTGAGCGGTTCAACCTCTTTGCAAATGCGCCCCGTGGTCTAGAGCCACTTAACTTGGGTAAATAAAGTTCACCTTGAACTTTTCATGTATATTCCATATCTAGATCCCCATAGAGATATGTAGTGACCACATTCGTATGCTGCAAGTTCAGTTATTCGGAAACTACCAAACTGACATGGTAGTGGAGTGCAATGACATCCATTACGGGAGAATAAGTCTCCTTGTAGTCTATTCCAGGGCATTTTGTGAGAATCCTTGCTCCATAAGGTGAGACTACCATCTCTTTTTCTTATTACGCTTTCTAATTAAGACCTATGTTAATGTCTAAGATTTAGCGGTAGCCAAATCTTGTTATTGCTGGTCCTGGTTCGGGCCGCTACGGAGAGGATTGCAACGCTAGCATCACCTGTCAAGTGAAATACAAAGGGCGTCAGAGGGAGACTGCGATTGGTAGTCTTCTCTACTCCGATGCCTGAGTTAGTCAATGTATTTATGTTGACAAAGTGACGTTAGGTAAGTAATAAATGCGTAGTTAAATAGGAGAGAGGAGTGGACCTTTTATAGGTGAGGGAGAGACTGATCTCTTCCTTGCTTTCAATGTGGGACTAATGTGCGTTAGTTCACAGCTTCTGATACTTCAAAGAGGCGATCTTGGGCTGAACTAGAGCTTAGGCTATAGCCCGTCTGGCGGTGCTTATGCAGGTAACACCCTTGGCAATGTTGGTGTCGCTGGCAGCAGTGTGAGCGTGGCTCATTATAGCTAATTATGCTTATGCAAAAGCTTATGTAATTACAACCTATTAGACAATAGGTTAATTGTCTGGAGGTGTTGGCATCATTGGCTCGAAAAACCTTCCTCTTCGTTAGAGAATCCAACTTAACTTGGATCGCATCTTTCCATGTAGGTCAATTGGCATTCATTCATCAACAGAGCGTGGTTTGATATCATCGGACTCAACAAACTCATGCACAATGAAATGCGCGAATATATCATCAATCATGATGAAGTTATATCTCACGTCTCATGTACACTAGTGTTGACAGAACCGGCCCTGGATTTCAACCTGAAATCCCGAGTAGTCCTGTGGGGCCCACCTTAGGTGAAATTCTACTGAAAATTCAGCAGAATTTCTCCTAAAAATGGACTACCCAACCCTGCAGAAACAACTGAACACTACTAATTACATAAAACAATTCTCAACCCCTGGAGCCTACATGCTCTTCATAACCTTAACCACCCACCCACTCATATGTAACAAGGGTCACAGCCCATCAAATCTCAATCATACATATATGTATCACAACACACATCAATAATATAAAATCAAATTATCGAAACAACAATCACATCATCAACAGTGACCACTAGTACATCCCCTCTCTTCTGGTGCCACAACATCAACAATGGCCACCAGTACATCCCTTCTCTTTTGGTGCCATACTATGACCACTAGTACATCCCCTATTTTCTGGTGCCAAAAGTCGAGACCACTAGTTCATCCCCTTTCTTTCTAGTGTCTCTGTAGCAACAAAAATCTCTATTTCAATCAATCAAAAATATCAAGCATTTAATCCAATCACCATCCAACTCAAATACGAAATATTCATCGAAAAGCCATAAATTATAATTTAATACAATTCCAAGATATTAATCAAATATTCACAAAATCACTCCTATGTTAATTAATTACGAAATCAAATAAAACTCTGAAACCCTAATTTAATGACTTGTCGTAGTTCCTGAAAATTCGAAATTACATCGGAATCTGCTCAAAATTCAAGGGTTTCAAAAACTCGATATTTCTAACATGCTCACGAAAAATCATAATTATCCAACAGTCGGATTGTTATGAATTCATACCCAAATTTCCTAAACTTCAGAAATTTCAATCTCTCTTGAAGTTTGACGTACTCCTACCAAACTATGTCCACATGATCTTAACTTCATGCTCTACATACTGGAATAAAATAGAATACCAGAAGCGGCAGCACACACCCCCATGCGCCACCACCAGCAGATACGCATAGGGCCCACGCGCCGCCATATCTACCACCAAATTTGGCTGCAAGGCTTATGTCCAAATGTTCACTACAACATGCACAACAACTTATTCAACTACACCTAAGATCAATTTCAAGCGAGGGGATCGAATTTTACCTCAAAGGAACCGAAGCATTTTAGCTCGATTCCGGCGGCTTCCAGTCGAGACCGATGGTGCTGGCTTCACAAGGAAAAGGGCTTCGAGGCCCAAGTGGTGGCGCGGCCCAAAAGTGGCCAAAGTCCAGAGATCGATTCAGGCCACCACGATCGACATCGCTGGCTAAAACTCTTCAATTCTCCCTCCTCCGCGCCTCATGGTCCAAACCACTACCGAGAAACCAAAGAGGAGGAGGAGACGGTCATTTAACTGACTAGAGAAGGAAAACGGGTTGGCCTTGAATTTTCCAAGCTTCGATTCGACGAAACAATCTCAATTTAAAGTAAACCACAACTGGAAAGCGAAAGAGGAGAAGGAGGCACCCCAGATGGCGCCAGTGCAGCGACCTAGAATGACCGGACGGCGACAGAACACGATGGGTTTTCGATTCGGGTCGGGCCGACCTAGAAAACTGGTTTATCTCTTTCTCAGAGTATACTGCCCTTAGAAAAAGAAGGGTTCCTCCCCCCTACAATTAGGGAACCCCAATATATATATATATATATATATATATATATATATATATATATAAATAGAGGATGGCTAGAAAATGTCTATTTTGCCCCTGAAGCTCCGACGAAATTCTTCAAGTGCTAAGGATCGTATCTTACTCATAAGAACTCTGATTATAGCGTGCTGCGTGTCCATGAACTCGGTTTGACGTCCTCTACAACTTTCATGAAGAAAATTTTCTCAAATAACAAATGAAATAAAGAGTCAACTTTTTAAGCCCCTAAAAGTACCGAAACAAAATTAAAATGAAAGTAAATTTTCATTTACCATCCGAATGATTGGTAAAAGGGTAAATTGAGCTGTGGGACGTAACAAGTGTAATTTTTAGAGAGCTCTAAATTCTCAAGAGTAGGTTCTAACGCTGAGGCGTCCCCCAACGATAACCTTAATTCGAAACATAGACACTAGAGGGAGATGTCTTCATGTATGGTCTCGAAATGTGAAAGATATGTTGTACACTTTTTCTCCTTCGACCAAGATTATTTTGTCCCACTGGATTTTTTTTATTTGGCAATGTTTTTGACTAGGCAATGAGAGGAGCACCACGTTTGGGCAACACAACGGGGAGTGTTTGAGGTCACCTATTTGTGTGTCTGGCTCTCAGTCTTACCGATATCAAGGTTTCAAATTTCAGTTTCGGTTTCAGTTTCAATTTCGGTACTTCAAATTTAAGGAAATTTTGGAGAAAGTTTCGATTTTGGCGGAAATTTCGGTTAAAAATAAAGAAATCAAATTAATTGCATTTATAAAGTATATTTTTGAATGAAACTTTTACATAGACTAAACTAACCTATAATAAACCTATTTACAATCGATCAAGAAATGCACAAAGCGAACAGCAACTGGATTACAAATCGAACTGATTTTCTCAACTATTGAATCCGAAACTCTAAGAATTACGAAACGATTAGAACAGAGAAGACTTACATATTTCAACAGCGGTTACGAGAGAGATTGCAGAAGTTGGAGAGCTGTGTGTGTGTGTGTGTGAGAGAGAGAGAGAGAGAGAGAGAGAGAGAGAGTAGTGGTGACACAATGGAGAGGAGGAGAGCCGCGCAGGGAGGCCCGGTTGCCAGAGGCACGGTGACTAAGTGAGATCGATGGCGACAGAGATTGAGATAGATCATAGATATAGACAAACTCAAGCAAGAACGTTTTTTTTTTTTTTTTTTTTTTTTTGATATCCAGGTTACCTGCTAAAAAGGTCAACTATTTTCGAATATCTATGACCATTGGATATATTACCGATCCAATGGTCACAAATATTCACAAAACACACAGTATGTGATACCCCCTAGTATCTTAGAATGTCCCTTAAAGGTAATAAGTATTCTTAATATTTTGTAGTTAATATTTTGGAAAATAATATTTAACTATTACAAAAATAATATTTAATTATAACAAAAACGGGCTGGATCATTGATTGGATCGTCTTTAATCCGTTAAATAAAGGGATTAATGGATCCGGACCATTAATGAATCAACAGATCAAATTTTCAATTCAAACCTGTCCTATAACCACTAATCCAGAGTGGATACGGATTAAAATCCGATCCATGTACAGATCTAGTAGTGCAAGTAAATGGATGAGTGGATGATTGCGAGAGAGAAAAGAAGGGCACGTTTACTTACTTGGAATGGAATGGAATGATTACGGAGTAAAAACACCCATGTGTTTACTAACACATAAAGGAATCGGAATGATTCCAAGTAAAAGAATTCATGTGTTTACTAACACATGAAAGAATCGAAATTGGTGTAGGTCCCACCTATTTATCAGGAATCGATTCCTGAATACTCAGGAATTCGATTACGAAGGGGGGAGATGGGTTTAGGAATCATTCCTCCGGAATCAATACCGATTCCTTTCTTCTCTCATTCCACTTGTCTCCGATTCATGATTATTTTCCATTCCAAGTAAGTAAACGTGCCAGAAATGGAATCGTGGCTGTTCAAAAAAGAAGAAGAGGAGGAATTAAATGGCACGTGGTGCCTGCAACGGGTCTGGGAGTTAGAATGGATAAGGCACAATCATGATTAATCAAACCATCGGTAGTTTGTGGTTTAATTAATCATCATGCTATTGATTCTCTATGCTTCCCTACGTGCCCACCATTGATAATTAAACATTAACACTTTTTTTTTTTGGGTCAAAACATTAACACTTGTTTGCTTTTATTTATTTATTTATTTTTCATCCTTTCTCGAATTGACTATGGTTGATTTTTTTTTTCTCCTTTTTCTCTAGTCATGAGGCACTTCCGCACAAATTAGCTTGGGGTGATCAGTTTTCGCATCCTCGCTCGAATTGACTATGGTTGATTGATATTGACTATTTTGCCACCTTGTCGAAAACTCTGATATACACTATGTTCGCACCATTTGGCAACTCCACTTATTTATTACAAAATAAATAATAAATAAATTAAATACATAATAATTAGCTTGAAGATTAATTCAGTTTTAGTGTTTGAGTATTAATTTCATACATAAAAATGCATGTAATCAAAATGCCATGAGGTTTGATGTTAGAAAGGATTACAAGAGATTAAGTACATAGGAATACATTGTTGATAGATTAGAGGGTTTTAAGAATGTCGGGTTGAGAAATTCTACAATATGTTAACATATGATATGCATACAATTATCACTTTTAGGACTTAATTACTTAAATGAGACCCTACTTTACTCTAAAGAGGACCTTATTTACCTTAACGAGGATTTTTTTCTAATTACCACATGAGTGCTCAAAGTGGTAAATATTACATGAAATATGATATGTATGAGAAATGTTAATGTACAATAGCTTGACTCAATC
>BDJD01001272.1:58179-99140 GCA_002564525.1 Rosa multiflora
TTATTGTACTTTAATAAACTCAAAACAACATAAGACTTATCAAAACTCTAATTTCAGTGATTAATTAACCACAGTTAAGAAATTAGTGGGGGGCAATAATCTGTCTATTACCCCCCAATAGACCACAGTTTTGACGTCGTCCGAGACCTGCAAGGGAAGCCCAGACCCGATTCCGGCGTGGAGCTTCAGAGCTTCCCGGACATCTGACGAACAAAACCGGCGAAGCCCAGAGGGGTTGGGATCGTGGAGTTAGATGGCGTCATCCTCTGGTGGTCCGACGGTGGAGGCCGACATCGACGGTGGAATGGTGGGCGTGGTGGCTCAGAGAGAGAGAGAGAAAGAGAGCCTGAGACGAGGTTAGAGAAAGAGAGAGAGAGAAATCGATGAGGGGGAGCAGAGAGAGATATGAGTTTAATTTGTTAATTAAAATGAGGTAAATACTGTTAAACACTGTTAGATTGGGTAAATGGGGTTAAAAAACTCTTGGTGGAGTAACTGGGCAATTTTTAGTCAAAAATTGGGTAAGTGGTCACAGCCCCAAAATAATAATATACTGGATACACAATTAATTTAAAATAAATGTCCACTCACAGATTTCGGTTACGACGACCGTCCGACTATTTCTTCCTCAACTCGCATTATCCTCCATCCTGAACAATCAATATAATAAATAATTGTTTCTCAAGAACTGGGACTTAATTTACTATAATAATTTCAAAACCCTAAAACTAATAAATCATTGGATGCTCGAAATCAATACGGAACGAGCCCAAACTTTATAACTTATATCCACTCAATAATTATAACAAGGATAAATTCAGTTTACCCCCCTGAGGTTTGGGGGTAAATTCATGTTAATCTCTATCCTCTCAATTTAATCAGTTTACCCCTCAAGCTTTCCAATTTTCCTCAACCGTGTCCATTCCATCCAATTTGAACGTTAAGTTTGACAAAAAAGCCCACTTTAAGGGCTAAAATTGTCATGATTTTTTTTATTTTTTTATTTCTCGCTCATTGAAGAAGAAGAAGAAGAATTTTTTTTTTTTGTCTAAATTCTTTCTCATTGAAGAAGAAGAATAATAATAATAATATTTTTTTAAACTGTCATTTCAAGGAAAAAAAAACCCCATGACAAAAAAAAAATTCTTCTTTTTTTTGTCATGGTTTTTTATTATTATTTTTTTATTTCTCTCTCATTGAAGAAGAAGATTTTTTTTTTAATTCTCTCTCATTGAAGAAGAAGAATTTTTTTTTTGTCATGGTTTTTTTTTTTTTTTTAAATTCTCTTCTTCTTCTTCTTCAATGAGAGAGAATTTAAAAAAAAAAAACCGTGACAAAAAAAAAGAAGAATTTTTTTTTTGTCATGGTGTTTGTTTTCCTTGAAATGACAATTAAAAAAAAATTATTCTTCTTCTTCTTCTTCATTGAGAGAGAATTGAAAGAAAAAAAAACCATGACCAAAAAAAAAATTCTTCTTCTTCTTCTTCTTCAATGAGAGAGAAATAAAAAATAAAAAAAACCGTGACAAAAAAAAAGGAAGAAGATTTTTTTTTATTCATGGTGTTTTTTTTTCCTTGAAATGACAGTTTTAGCCCTTAGAGTGGTATTTTTTTTTTTTGAGACTTAACGTCCAAATTGAACGGAATGGACACGGTTGGGGACAATTGAAAAGCTCGAGGGGTAAACTGATTAAATTGAGAGGATAAGAACTAACATGAAACTACCCCCAAACCTAAGGGGGGTAAACTGAATTTAATCCTTATAACAACATATCAGAAAATATGATTGATCCAATGGTCGGATCTTCCCAAATTAAACTCCGAACTTCCCAAAACTTCAGAAATTCCTAACATTTTCAAAATGTGCACCAATCGATATGAAGTTCATATCTACATGCTCATAACAATATTGTCACGCCTCGAATTTTGAATAAAGAAATTCAAATCCGAAACGCGAAAACTCAACAAACAAAAGAAAACACTTAGAAATTTTTTCAATTAAACCAAACAACAAAACAAACTAAGCTCACCAATGTCAATACCGACTCGTTCTTTAGAGTCACATATTCCATTACAAAGTGTTTACAAATTAAACTGATCGACAATTCAATAAGTAAACACACTCACTACACAGCGGAAGAATAAAACTAACGTATACTTCAACGTCCAAGCTACAACAGCAACCAACTCTCAACTTCAATGACTGTTACTCCGACCTGAACAATAAACCCTACACTGTGGAATAGTGCACCGGGTTGAAACGACAAACCCGGTAAGCTTTTGCAAGCTCGTGTGAGTAAACTTAAATAACCACAAAAACGTCTTTCCAACTCAAGAACAATAAATCAACAAAATGATTAGTTCCAACAACAAAATCCTTTTCTTTTTCCTTTTAGGGAACACACATGTCACAACTGTGACAAATCAAATCATTCTAAATGAAAACCGGTAATCCCTGCATAGAATTTTAGTCCAGGAATCACCAAAAGTATACAAACCCAAAAGCACAGTAATCCCTACGTAGAATTTTAGTTCAGGAAATTACACTTAAAATCAACCATTACAATGAAGAGGAAAATCAATAAGGAGTCAAACAACTCACACTAGAGTCGATGATCACCCATCAACACTAAAGCCGATGATCACCCATTAACTCCAAATAAATCATCCCACAACATGACTCGTTTCCAAAACTCAACATCCTTACCCCTTAAGGTAACATACTAGGGCTGGACTCGGGTCGGTTCTGTAATTTCAAGGACTGAACCCGGAACCTGAACCGACAACTGATTTTCGGTACTGTTTTGCCGTTTTTTGTATCAAGAACCGAGGTAGAACCGAACCGACCATGCTCGAGTCGGTTCCTCGGTTTTTCGGTTCCAATCTCATATCGGTTCCATTACAAAAGTGAAAATCAAAAGTGATAAAAATCGGTTTATTGTTAAACATCAGTTCTTGTGATCAAAAGTGACAAAAGTGAAAATCAAAAGTGATAAATATCGGTTCCTCGGTTTATTGTTAAACATACATCACAAAAGTGATAAAAATCATATTAACACAACTCACCCATAATATGAAAATCAAGCCCCTCTTGGAAAATAAAAGAAAGAACCCACCCGAATTCTCTTTTAAAAACACGTGTACTTATGGGCCTTAAGTAACCCAACGCGTCACTCCATGCAGTACAATGGTGGACAGACTAGAGCTCTAATTGATCGTAACCACTCACCCGGCCAAAGGCATGGTTCCAGATATAATTTCCTCAGTCACCACTGTGGCACCAGATCCGTAGATCCGAAAACAGTCACCACTGTGACACCAGATCCGTAGATCCGAAAACATTTAAAAGTCCCACACGACTCAAAATGATACACCAACACTCGATTACTCTTTCAACACAATATAATAAACCATTCCATGATATAATGTATTGCCACGAAGAGTAAATAATTGAAATGACAATTCAATAAACTCTCAATCATTTGTTCACCAATGTCACACCATCCAATATATATATATTCCACGTAAATAAATAAATAAATAAATATATATATATATATATATATATATATATAGATACGTAGTCATTCACGCATGAATGACCACTAATACCAACTATAGTTCATACGTATTAAAACCAATAAATTCATTTTATACTTAAATTCATTTTTTTACCTGTGAGCCGTAGCCCTATGAACCGTAGTCGATCAAGTTCATATTATTTTAAACAAATCTTTATTTTCGAAAACTATTTACAATTATCAATCAATTCCGACAATTAAATAACTCGGTTAATAAATGAACCACGTGAGATTTACTCACCTCTAACTCTAGCTACATCTTCTCTAACAGCCAAGATAAATTACCGGACGTACTGTCAATCACATAAATAAAGTACAACCTCGATTCCGCACACGAATTAACAAAAACAATTTAATTCTGAAACTCCCGAAACACACTAAAAATTAGAAAGTGACGCCAATCGAGGCGAAAATTTATCCAAGACCACCCGAGGTCTCCGGAATAGTTATACGATCAATATACCAAAGTTACAAGTCGATTGGACGGCTGAATCCTCACGGATAGAAAACCGATCGAACCGAAAACCCTAAAACTTTGAAAATTCATAACTTGCTCATATGATTTCCAAAAATTACAAACTATATATCGAAATGATCATATCGATATGTAGATTAAAAAGAGGAACAGAACTGTTCTTGGGGTGGCTGAAAGTGGCCAGAAACCACCACCACAATGGCGGCGCCGCCGCCCACCCAAAGTCAAAATTAGACAAAACTTCCAACACAAAAGATCTTAATCTCAACTCCAATTAAAACTTTCATAACTAGCACAAAGTCAAATTATGAGTCAATTGATCGAATTTTACCTCACAAGGTTTGAAACCTGAAGAACCCTAATTTCCCAATCTTCAAAATTCGAGCTCCAAAGGTTGAATCGTTGCAAGCCACGTTGGGAGAATCGTTCTACATCCTCTGGGCCCCAAAAGCCTCCAAGAATCATAGGCTATGGTGGCCGGAAACGTGAACTCCAACCAAAGCGATTTACAGCGTCGCCGCCAAACTTCCCGGAGTTGCTGCGTCGTGCACGGGCCGACCCACGTCGTGAAACTTCACAGAGTTGTAGATGGGAGTGAGGTGAAGAGATAGGGACAAGTGGCTCATCGATTGGTGGCCGGAACTGAGAGATATTTCCGGTCGAAGTCAGCTTCTCAGGAGAGAGGAGAGAGAAACTTGGGTTTCCAAAAAGGGAAACCCAGATTTTTATGATTTTTTCTGATTTTTTTTCCTATTTAACCAAATTGGAAACTTTTTCCGAATGCCATAACTCCTTCATACGAACTCCGATTTTCACGTTCCGCATGTCTACGAACTTGTATCGACGCACTGTACAACTTTCGTGAAGGAAGTTCTCACATAATCTAAAAGTATAAAAAGTCAAACTTCGTAACCCCCTAAAACGTGTATTTCAAATAATTAATCGTCCGAAACAATTTCGCTCTATCCTCAAACCATGAAATTGTACTAACGAACACTTATTAATTCCAGGAAATTCCGAGAAATTAATAACGAATTTTCGGGGTATTACAAATATACTCAACCAAACAGACCAAACTAGAATGCCGGGAACGGCAGAAAGCGCCCCCACTCGCCACCACAGGGGACTGTGTGTGGGCCCACTCACCACCCGTTCCTACCCCAAATCTAGCTACCAAATTTCAGACACAGCATCATCTCATCATCCTCAACATCTTTCATAACTACAACATTGATCAATTTCAAGTGCATAGGGCCGATTTTACCTTAAACTCGAAACCCCCAAAATCTTCGATTCTCCTTCCTCCTGCTGAATTAAAGCAAAAGAGATGGGGGTTAGAACCGTGGAGGAAGGGGCTAAAAAGGCCAGATGGTGGTTCCGCTAAGATGGCCGGAAAACGGCGATCGGACTGGATTTCAATTTTGTACTACAATCGGTTTCTGGCTTGATTCTCCTTTTACACCTTAAATCATCCCAAACCACTCACATAGCAAGGAAGAGGAGGACAAGGTGGTCCTATAGAGGTCAGTTTCACGGCCGGAGGTGGCCGGAAACTTCGCCAACGAGGTCAGGAAGCTTGCTGCTGGTGAGCTCTTTCTCTTTCTTCAGGTTCTCTCTCTCTCTCTCTCTCTTCGACTTCCCAAAATAGAAGGCCCGAAAATAGTGAGTTTCCCCTTTGGGAAACATCCCAATATACTACAATAATCCCCCAAAATTACAAAATTGCCACTATGTTTAAACCTTTAAAACTTCTTCATTACAACTCCGATTTTAACGTATTGCGTGTCCACAAACTCGGTTTATCGTGCTCTACAACTTTTTAGAAGGAAGTTTCCTCAAAAACTGACCTGAACAAAAAGTCAACTCTTGAAACCCCTAAAAAGTCCGAAGCGAAAGTAAAAAGTAAAGATAATTATCGTTTACTGTCCCAGTGACTAGTAAACGGATAAGTTTGGGTACATGGTGTAACAAGAATACTGGAGTTGGAAGCTGCGCGGAGGAGTTGGGCCTTGATGACTACCATTTCCTACCCTTCATATGAAGCCCAAGTCCATTCATAATAAAGATATACTATCACTCTGTGCCGTAATTAGTGATATTCTGTGGTGGGCCTAGCAAACCTATAGACAAGTTGATGTTTGGCATTTGGAGATAATTATTGGGTGTTAGAAAGTTGTTTTCTTCAATAAAATTCTTTTATTACCCCCCAATAAAAGGTTTTGAATTGATGTAATCTCAACATCTTCTTTATCAATCAAAGTTTTATTTGTCTAATTTTAGGGAGATTAGTCATTCGTCCAGATGTCCAAATTTTATTGGTTTTATTGCCCCCTAATAAACTTTTATTGACCCCAATAAAAGGTTTGGAATTGATGTAGTCTCCTTATTTTATTTCCCGATCAAAGTTTTATTGTGTGATTTTAGGGATAATCTTTTATTGCCCCCCAATAAACTAAACTTTTATTGGGGGGCAATAAGAAATTATTGGGTTTTATTGGGGGGCAATAAAAGTCTCTGGTAACCTGTGAAATCTCCGACGAATTCTGTGGGAACCTCCGATGAGGTTTTTGGAGAAATTCGGCAGCCGGTGACCTGAGTCTTGCGAAGTCTCCTATGGCTTCTCTCTCTTCCATTGTCTCTCTCTGTATAGCAAAGGAGTGAGGGCTAAAATAGTCTCACAAATAAATATATAACAAATGAAAAAAATTAATTGGGTATTAGGGAACAACTTATAAGAGTTGTTATAAATAAGTGGGAAAAAAAAAATAAGTGAGAGGTGTAAGAGGAAAAAAAAATCTCTGGAATTATTAATACTGATTAGCAAATATATGAAATTCTTCAGGGTCAAATGTTTATCCCAGATTTCCATATAGGGGTCATCATTTGGCCCTTGGGCCTTAAGCCCAAGATTTCCATGTAGGGTTCATCATTCGGCCTTGAGCCTTAACCCCATGTCATGCCTGCTCGGCCCTTGCATTGGAGAGGGGGGGGGGGAGAGGAGGTCGGCCCAGCCTTTTCTCAAATAGAGTAAGGTATAGGCAATGCAAATGAAGCCCAGCCTACTTCTCCGGCCCAGCCATTTGAGCCTTTAAGGGTCAAGCCTAGTCTAACCCTTGTAGCCCGCTTAATCGAGCCATAATAGTTTTCTATTTTTTCCATGTTTATCTTCTTCTCTTTTTATCCATAAAAAACTTGTGATGCCCCGGAAATTCGTAATTATTTTCCGAGGAATTTCCGGAATCTAATTTATGGTTGTTGGACGGTTTCGTGGCTAGTGGACGGAGCGGAAGTGTTTCGGACGAATTAATTATTTGGAAAGTATGACTTTAGGGGGGGTTCAAGGTTGACTTTTGACACATTGAGATTCTCCAAAAGCTTCATTCACGAAAGTTGTAGAGCGCGTCGATACGAGTTCGTGGATATGTAGAACGCGAGAATTGGAGTTCGTATGAGAAAGTTATGGTCATTGGAAGGAATTTCCATTTTGGTATAAATAGAAGTTTCCCGAAGGAGAAACTTACTATTTTCATTTGTTTCCTTTTCCGGAAAACCATTTCCTTTCTCTCTCTTCTCTCTCGGCTGGACCTTCAGAATCGAAATTATCCGGCTAACCCGACCCGTACCCGGACGATCCGAACCGACTTTTCCGGCTACGAAACTTTCCAGATTGGATCGTCTCCTCCGTCTGTGGTGTCCTCTAGCACCGATTCTCGGTGGTGGCGGCGGTAGAAGGCGACGCAGTTAGGCGATTTCGGACCCGGTCGGAAATCCTTGTTCTGACGTCGACGAGGCTTCAAGTCTTCTTGGTTGAGCTCAGAGCAGCCTCCTTGATCGATCCTTGGTGGTTGTTTGGATCGATTCACGTGAAACTTTGATCAACTCGGATTGGATTACTGTTCACGACTTGTGAGGTAGTTTTCGACCCTTTATGCTTGTTTTCTAACTTCGAGCTAGTTAGGAAAATTCACAAGCATGCTTAGATGAAGAACTTTGATGTTGGGAGTTTTGTGAAATATTGAGTTTTGGCCGGCGGCGGTGCGCCACCGCCTGTGGCGGCGTTCCGGCGGTGTTCCTGCCACTTAAGGAACTGTTTTTAGTATTATATATGTTCTACTCGTTGATACGAGCATTTCGATATATAATATGCAAATTTTGGAGTTCGTATGGAATTGTTATGATTTTTGCCGTTTCATATCGGTGAAATTATTCGTTCCGTGAGGATTCGAGCGTCCGATCGACTTGTAGCTTGGTCACATCGATCGTGGACGTATTCAGGAGACTTTGGGAGGTCTCGGATGTGGTTTTGTCTCGATTGGCGCCACTTTGGGGATTTAGTTCAAAACAGGGGTTTCGGACTTAAATCGTTTGTGAATCGTTACTGATTTGAGGAGCTTGGTCACATCGATCGTGGACGTATTCAGGAAACTTTGGGAGGTCTCGGATGTGGTTTTGTCTCGATTGGCGCCACTTTGGGGATTTAGTTCAAAACAGGGGTTTCAGACTTAAATCGTTTGTGAATCGTTATTGATTTGAGGTCATTGGTGATTAGGTGCTTCTAAAGGTGAATTGGACGAGTTGTTGGTGATAGTTTTGGTTCGGTTCTGTATAGAAGACGCAGCGGGAGTTTCAAGGGGAGTAATCTCACGAAGTTCATTCACGAACGGGGTGACCTTATTGTTTTGAGAGTTATTTAGTTAACTGCAAACTATAGTTGGTATTAGTGGCCTTCCTGAGTGAATGACCACGTATATATATATTTACGTGGAATATGTATATTGTTGTGGGTTGATGAGTGAATTGAGAATATGTATATTGTTGTGGGTTTCATTCTATTGTTTTGGGGCTTGACTTTTCGGGAAACATTTTGTGGGAATTGAGAATTTCTATTGTTTTGAAAAGTGTCAAGATTTGGTGTGAGTTGCTTTGATGTGATTTGAATGTTTTGATCTAACGACCGGGGGTCGGAAGATCTGAGAGTCACAGGTTGTGATTTCTCCTTTTGGTTTGATTTAATGTTTTGATCTGACGACCGGGGAGGTCTGATGATTGGAGGTCACGGGGTGACATCTCCTTTTGTGTTAACTTTTGGGTCCTAAGTGACCATTTTGAAACGTTTTGATTTGACGACCGGGGAGGTCTGAGGATTTGGGGTTGCTGGGAGTAACCTCAGGCATATATATCGGTACTTCACGCCTTTGGCCGGGTGAGTGGATACGATCAGTTAGAGCTCTAGTTTGTTGCCATAGTACATCATGGGGGGTAGTGGGGAGCTATCTGATGCTCATGAGTACATGTTTTAAAAGGGAGTTTCGGGGATTCTTTCTTTTAAATGTCCTGGGAGGACTTGTTTATCATATTTAATTGTCAGAGTTTCAATTATTATGACTTTGTCACGGGGTGACTTATATTCGTTTCTTTTGGGAAAACAGGGTGTGTGTTCCTCTTTACGAGTTGATGGGTTTCCTTGTTAGGCGAGTTGTACATGTGTGGTTTTGAGTTACTCATACGGGCTTGCAAAATCTTACCGAGTTTGTTGTGTGGCAACCCGGTACACCATTCAAACGGTGTAGGGGTTAATCCTGCAGGTTAGGATAATCGTGCTGAAGCTGAGGTAGCGTCTTTGCAGCTTTACGGTAGGAAGCCATTTTTGTGACGTTACCGTTGTTTGGACTTCCGTTGTAGTGAGCTCTGAGGAGCATTTACGTTTTATCTTGTTGTTGACAATTTAATTCGTAAGCTTGTGTAATATATAACTCTTTGAAGCGAGTGTATATAACTTTGAGGGTTCAGGGCATCAATATGTGTGTAAGTTTAAGGGAAAAAGATTTCAGGTATTTTGTATTGATGACTGATCGTTCACGCATGTATAATTATGGGGTTATATATATATATCGATTTTCATGTGTGTAAAATCAGGGGCGTGACAAAACTTATCTCTTTCTTGTAATTGATTTAGTAATTTTTATTTTACTTAATTTTAGAGATTTGGACAGATAATTAATGGAATAGCTAATATTTATAATTGTTATCAAGGTAATTTCAAAAATATATACATATACATATTCAAAAGCATAAAAAATAAAATAAAATAAAAATAGAAATGAGTCTTGGATTGTATGGGTGGGTAATCATTGAGCCACATTTTGAAAAAAGAAAAAGCTAAACAAAGTAAGGCCCTTTTAGACCCTATTTGGAAGGCCCGACTCTAAATTTTGTTGACTTTGAATAGGCCCAGCGCCGCCCGACCCTAAGCTCTAAAATTTAGGGTAGGGCCGACCACGGCTCGGCCCATGATGACCCCTAATTCCATGCCTCTAAAGATCCAAGGGATCTCGGTTTTCAGGGTTATTCTGAATTCCATGCCTCTCTCCTATGTCTGTGTTTCCCTCTTTTCTCTACAACTACACAATGAACCTCCACTGCTACACACCTCGATCCTTAGTCTCGGATATGGTCTCTATCTGCTACATTCAGTTTTGCAATTGGAATTAATAGGGTAGAGTTTTGAGTTTTTTTTTTAGAAAAAAAGAAGAAGATTATTGTATGCATAGATGCTAAAAAAGGAAAGCCAAAAAGGAGGGTGATGATAATGAGAAAATAAAGCAAATCAAATGGAAATTTGGAACCATATTTTGTAGTTCAGTGCATGCACTAAAACAGCTTTCTATATACCCAACGGGGTTAGTCTAGTGGAAGCATGCTAGGCTGCAAGTGGGGCGGAAGCTGTAGGGCTTCTCTTAGTAATAGGAGGTCTCTGATTCGAACCCAAACTTGTGAAAAACATCCCTTGAGGAGGGACCATACCCATGTTTCTCTCAACCCCGGAGTGGTACCTCACTCCGCCACCATTTTTGTAACCAAAAAAAAGAAAAAAACAACTTCTATATTCCTATAATAAAAAAAAAACTTTTGATATTCAGTAAATATAAACCGTCTATTTTATTACAAAAGACCTCGATGTAATATAAACCTTAGTAGAGCCATCTCCGCTCTGACGTACTACCAAATCTAGACTTTCAACTCGATCGCGTGAAGTAATTTTCACACTAGCAAATCAAGACTTTCAACTCGATCGCGTGAAGTAATTTTCAGAGTATCAAACTTCAGCTCTCATTCAGCAATGATGCAAAAGAACTAACTACACCTGAAAAGAATCAAGCATGGCTTTTAGAATCTTCTGAGATGATTGCCACTGCTTGTCATTTGCGCTAACCACAAATAAGACAACAGTGTTTCCCTTAGCTGTGGCCTTTGCAAGATTGTGGGAACCTGTCAGTGCAAATGGAGTCTCCAGCACATAGTTGTAGTACTGCAACACATAATTGCATTTGAATTAGAGAGAAACAAAGGAATACATAGCTAGGTAGCTTATATAGATGAAGCAACAAAGCAACTTGTAACACAGCGGGCACTGATACATACCGTGAGATCGCCACGTTTTTCAACTTTGGTCTCAAGGAGCTCATCAGGATCATAGGTATTCCCAGTTACAAAAGGTCCAAGAGAAGCAATTAGCTTCTCAGGGTTGCCAATATCTTCAATAGATGCGTTTGGCTTATTGGTCAGGCGTATCAAAGGTGATGCCACAACCTGAAGCTTTCCTTGTTTTTCATCTTCAAATTTCACCTCCACCCATGGCTCTGCACATTTTGGCTGGCAGTAATTACCAGATAATATGTTTGCTACACGTGTCTGTTTCCATGTAGGGGGAAGGATGAACTGGTAAGGCTGCACGTTTCCTGCAAATTAAACAACTAAGTTTCGAGTATATATCATCAGTTCAGTATATTACAATATACCTATACCATTCAAAACAACATAAATTAACTTACAGAAAGAAAATGAATGCTAGATCTCTGCAATGCGAGAGAAATAAAGGCAATGCATAACATGTGTAATTTCATTCCTTATGCAGTTATGCGACTCGGAAGATAATATGACTGCAAGTTACGGCAGCCAATAATTTTTGACATTTTTCTAGTATTATGCTAATACATAAAATTTCAAGAAAATTTGAAGGTAAGTTTTTGTATATATGTGTGACCGAATTGAACAGTTCAAGTTACCAACCATGACATAGCCACATAGGGATGGAAAATCCTAAACCAGGGGGCAGGGGCCACTCCTCATGCATGTAAACTTCTGGTTTCAATAGAAGTAAGCAATATCAAGTTATTAAGAGATAACGTTGGACTGTCACTAAAAAAAAATAGAGGATGTTACTCCTTTACATTCGTATCCTCGTAGGTAAATCCAGATATATGAAATGCAAAGAAAGATCATCACAACTCAAAATCCCCAAATCGATACTAGTACAGCACTCTATGGAGGCGAAAATGAAAATATGAACAGAGCTTATGTAATTTACCAACAAAAAACGCTTATATGGAAAACCAAACATATTCCGACTCCAGCAGTCCAGCTTTGTTTCTCTCGAGTTTAGTTTATATTGAATTCATCCAAGCTATGAAAGTAACGAGTAGTAGGAGGTACCTGCGCGAAGAGCGGGAGTGTCTTTAGCAGAGGCTTGGAAGAGAACGAATGAAGGGTCGGAAGTTGAGGGTGGGAGATAGGAGCCCACAACGACCTCCCTGGCTTCTGAAGGCAGCGCCTCGATTGCAATGGCTGGAACCATACTCAAACCCAACATCAACTCTCTTCTCTTCACCATCACACTCTTCTCCTGAGGGGCTCCTAATGTGGGAAGACAATGCTGTTTTGAACTACACTGACCCGAACACAACTTGTATTTTGAATTGGGGATCATGATCGGAGGTCTCTGGGGAGCACTGGTCGCCATTAATATAAACTCTTAGGATTCAGACTTGTAATTCAGGGTGAGAGAGTGAGACTAACTGGATATATCCATCTCACTCTTATCCGGCCATGTCATATTATGAGATTTGTAATTCAGATAGAGCCACGTCCATGTCTCCCTGAGAGGATTTGCACCTAAAAGGCTAAATGGCTACCATTTGATTTGCCAAACGTCAATTTACCCGACCTAAAATATTTTAGTTCAATCTTAGCAAATTAAATGGCAGGGTTTTTTACCCAACCTTAGTAAATCGACGTTTGGTCAAGAGATCAAAAAATACCGGAAAATTAATTTGTTTTTTTTTTTCTTTTGGTAAATGTTATAAATAGTTCCAGTGATTTGCAGTCATGATTTCGTTTGCCCATGTAATTTAAATACTTTTAATTTTAGCCACATATCAACTAATCTTGGTCCAACTGATTGGATCATAAAGTGGGGAGGCCCACGTCATGTGATACAGCTTGCATACCTGTGTGAGTGTATTTTCAAGTTTTTAAATCAATGGTCCATATTGATTACATCTTATAATTTGAAGGCTATAACTGGCTAAATGACGTCAGCAACGGCTAGTTGAGCCGTTGTGTGTGTGTTATTTATATATATTAGTATTTCTCCACACATGCTCTGCATGTGCAAATTTTTTTTTTTTTTTTTATAGAAAATAATAAAGAAAACGGTTATTGCAGACATAAGATCATGGAAGAGAAAAGTGGATTGTGGCTTTTTTTTGTTTATTTTTTTAATAAAAATATATTTTGTAAATGTCATAATTGTCCTTGTAATTTAATTAACTCTCAAAGTTTTTTAATCTATTAGGCCACATAGGGATGGAAAATCCTAAACCAGGGGGCAGGGGCCACTCCTCATGCATGTAAACTTCTGGTTTCAATAGAAGTAAGCAATATCAAGTTATTAAGAGATAACGGGATGGAAAATCCTAAAGCAGGGGGCAGGGGCCACTCCTCATGCATGTAAACTTCTGGTTTCAATAGAAGTAAGCAATATCAAGTTATTAAGAGATAACGTTGGACTGTCACTAAAAAAAAATAGAGGATGTTACTCCTTTACATTCGTATCCTCGTAGGTAAATCCAGATATATGAAATGCAAAGAAAGATCATCACAACTCAAAATCCCCAAATCGATACTAGTACAGCACTCTATGGAGGCGAAAATGAAAATATGAACAGAGCTTATGTAATTTACCAACAAAAAACGCTTATATGGAAAACCAAACATATTCCGACTCCAGCAGTCCAGCTTTGTTTCTCTCGAGTTTAGTTTATATTGAATTCATCCAAGCTATGAAAGTAACGAGTAGTAGGAGGTACCTGCGCGAAGAGCGGGAGTGTCTTTAGCAGAGGCTTGGAAGAGAACGAATGAAGGGTCGGAAGTTGAGGGTGGGAGATAGGAGCCCACAACGACCTCCCTGGCTTCTGAAGGCAGCGCCTCGATTGCAATGGCTGGAACCATACTCAAACCCAACATCAACTCTCTTCTCTTCACCATCACACTCTTCTCCTGAGGGGCTCCTAATGTGGGAAGACAATGCTGTTTTGAACTACACTGACCCGAACACAACTTGTATTTTGAATTGGGGATCATGATCGGAGGTCTCTGGGGAGCACTGGTCGCCATTAATATAAACTCTTAGGATTCAGACTTGTAATTCAGGGTGAGAGAGTGAGACTAACTGGATATATCCATCTCACTCTTATCCGGCCATGTCATATTATGAGATTTGTAATTCAGATAGAGCCACGTCCATGTCTCCCTGAGAGGATTTGCATCTAAAAGGCTAAATGGCTACCATTTGATTTGCCAAACGTCAATTTACCCGACCTAAAATATTTTAGTTCAATCTTAGCAAATTAAATGGCAGGGTTTTTTACCCAACCTTAGTAAATCGACGTTTGGTCAAGAGATCAGAAAATACCGGAAAATTAATTTGGTTTTTTTTTCTTTTGGTAAATGTTATAAATAGTTCCAGTGGTTTGAAATCATGACTGCGTTTGTCCATGTAATTTAAAAGACAATTTTAGTCATGTGGTTTGATATATAAACTAATCTTGGTCCAACTGATTGGATCAGAAAGTGGGGAGGCCCAACTGATTGGATCATAAAGTGAGGAGGCCCACGTCATGTGATACAGCTTGCATACCTGTGTGAGTGTATTTTCAAGTTTTTAAATCAATGGTCCATATTGATTACATCTTATAATTTGAAGGCTATAACTGGCTAAATGACGTCAGCAACGGCTAGTTGAGCCGTTGTGTGTGTGTTATTTATATATATTAGTATTTCTCCACACATGCTCTGCATGTGCAAATTTTTTTTTTTTTTTTTATAGAAAATAATAAAGAAAACGGTTATTGCAGACATAAGATCATGGAAGAGAAAAGTGGATTGTGGCTTTTTTTTGTTTATTTTTTTAATAAAAATATATTTTGTAAATGTCATAATTGTCCTTGTAATTTAATTAACTCTCAAAGTTTTTTAATCTATTAGGGTCATTTCTGTCAAAAATTTTGATTTTGGCTAACAAACTCTCTTCTCTTAATAATAGTACTAGCATGGCCCACCCACTATGTGTATGGAGAGAAGTTAAAGGTAGTAGGGAACTTCCCATATAACTACCATGTTTTCTACTGTTAGAAGATCTAGCACTCACCATTACTTTCGTGAAAGTATCCTAAAATTCCGTCAATGGTACAAGTCAATAGGAAGATGGTCTTTGGACCCAGTCCAACAAAAATTCATGGAGATCCAAGGCATAATTTCGGTAGAAAGGACGTGCGAGAGTTCAAATCTCAGTAGCAAAGATATGTTTTTCCTCAAATGAACAAATGACACTTTTGCATCAAACGTGTCGAGATGAGGAACCAAAATGGAGCCAATCTTCAAGTTGAAGTGAGTAAAAAATGGCACTCTTCATCTTCTTCATCATCTTCCTCTTCTGCGCGTAATCTTTTCTGCCACTTATCAAACCAATACTCATTGCAAAAGTTTTTTTTTTTTTTAAGAAAAAGTATGAAGCTGATGAAGGTGATTAGAGAGAAGTAGATGATTTTGTGAGTTATATTAGTTCAAGCACTCAGTTTATAAAGTTATTTTTGTTGAAGATCACAAGTGCCATATAGACATCATATCCACTTCAAAATTTGATAATCCAATGAAGATGGAACGTGTGTCATTCAAGCATCTTATCCGAAAATTTGATAAGATGCGATCAAGCCAAAAATTACTTTATATCCATTTCGAAATTTCACAAACAAATCATGACGAAAAATGTGGCCTCGAAATCATATCCGAGAATTTAAAAATATTCCATCAAGATAACATATGCCACACATATAAAATCGAATAAGAAATCTACAACATTGCTTGTGAAGCAAAACATGGAATTTGAAATGTACAACTGGAAAAATATTTTTTTATCATAAAAATGATTTCAATTACTATAAATAAGAATCTGATAAAAAAGAAGAACGCACACACACATGTGTATAAAACATATTCAAAATTTCAAAATATATTTTAGGACTATAATTTAGTCTTCATGGGTTGGAGACCGTTGATGTCACATCGATGAATAGAATACACACACACACACACTCATATATATATATATATATATATGTATGTATGTATGTATGTATGTATACTCTGTGTGTGTGTGTGTGTGTGTGATACATATTCAAAATTTTAAAATATATTTCAGAACTATAATAATTTAGCCTTGATGGGTTGGAGACAGTTGATATCACATTGATGAATAGTTAAAAAAAAGCATGGCTAAAATTTAGCCCCCAGGGCTATTTTTAGCCTTGTGGGTTAAAGATGGCCTTAGTTTTCTAGTATGAAATATGGTAAGATTGACATACTAGATGCCATGTCTTCAACAACCGCCACATGTCGACCTTTCTGGAACCAGATTAAGTTACTTTTCTTTACATCCAAGTTATCAGAATCTTTTCCTCTGGGAAAAAATCACAAATTGTTGTTTGCATATGTAGCTACCTTTGGCAAATTGTTGTTTGCATATGCTATTTTGTTCACATTCCCCTTGATCAGTTCCATTGTGGCAATTTCACAATTATTTCTCAAGGTGATAATTGCATACTCTAATTAGTAATATAGGAAACCAATAATTACATCTTGTTTCTTTGCTTGACAAGATTTGAAACCTAGGGCATCTAAGATATATTTCCCGTCCGTAACTCCTAAATCTCGTTGAAACTCCATTATTTACCTAATTTGAATTGTAATAATTTACCGATTGTGGATTATATCTTGATATATAATGCGGCAGAAGGAGAAAAGCACAGTTTGCGAGGGATGAGTGATGAACCCAAAAAGAAACCATTTGCGGCAACCAGAGTAGCGGCGGATCGAGTATTACAACCTTGGTGGAGCTTGAACTTTTTAAACAAATATATATGTATATATATATTGACTTCCTTGTTTGAACCAAGGTGCGGCACAAATCAGAAATGGATTCCAAATTCTGAAATTTTGGATCACTACGCATATCTTTTTCATGATATTAACAGAAAAACTCCCAGTTGCATCTTCTTAATCAAAATATTAACAGAGAAACTCGTATTAATCAATTGATCATGATATTAAATTCTCACATCTTCTTCCTAGTTGCAGTACCCGAAACTCCTAGACCAAAATCTTGTTCAAAAAGACTAAAAAAACAAAGCTCTCCCAAAACCGACTCATGAAGCCAACTTCTCTATCTATTTCTCCCTTGAGAAAAATGCACCAACAGTCCCTCAACTCTTGTGCATGAGCCAGTTTGATACCCACCGAAGTACCGAACATGTTGGGTAGGAAAAAAAATTAAAAAAAAATCTAGGTATATATATCCTTTTTTTTTTTGGGAAAACTCTTTCTCTTTCTCAAGCCCAACTGAACTAAGACTCTCAACTTCAGCACTTCACATTCGCTCCTCGCCTCCTTGCATTTTAGCACTAGCACTTCACATTGCTGGGGTTCTTTATAATTGCTGGGTTATTCTTCTTCTTCAGTTCCTCCTTTCTTCAACCTTTGGTAAGTTGACTCCACCGATGTTAAAGAGGTACCACTAGTTATTCTGATAACCAATTCCATAAAACCCGGATTGAATTTGTTACCTTAATCTTTAAAGCTAAACCCTTTTTGGTTTTTGGATTGTTGTTTTTTGGTATATGAAATTGTTAAGCCTAATCTAGAATTTTTGATTACTGATACGCAATTGGAGCCGATGGGTTGGGTATTTGAGTTTGTCATTGGTTCTGATTCACATCTATGTAACTGAGAGGAGGAAAACTGGAAAAAAAAAAAAAAAACAGAGAGAGAAACTGGGACAACTAACAGAGGAGGAGAAAGGGGGAGAAGAAAAGAAAAGAAGAAGATGGGAAAGGAGAAGAGAAAAATGCATCAACAGTCCCTCAACTCTCGTGCATCGGTCAGTTTGATAGCCAGACTCAGAAAGCTGTCAATGTGATACCTAAAGTCTTATATTGTTATCAATGACATACTTTTGTTAAATTTCCGTAACGATTCCGTTAAGGAGCTAACGTGGCAAACACATGGAGAAAACAGAAAAGGTAAACATGTCTTTTTTTCCCAAAAAGCAGACCTAATCAGTTTTTTTTCTTTTTCTTTTTCATTTTTTTATTTTTTATTTTTTATTTTTTATTGATAGAAATATTAATAAAAAATAAAAAAGAAATAAATAGCTTGAATGAAGGCGTCTTCAAGGCTCTCCGCTGAAGACGACGTCTTTTGCAAGTGAATGCTTGTTGGGTCCAGGTTGAATGACAGAGGAAGCTCCCAAAATGACACAACTGTCTAAAAGCTCTGCCCCATTTTCTTCTTGCTAATCTGATTGGACAAACCCCCTCAACAACAAAAGAAGAAAGAAATTAAATTAATTTGCACTGTTCATACCAAGTTCTCTATATTTGAGACTGTCCCTGCAACTGCAATGCAAGTGTCTCCATATCCAACTCCTTCTTCTTCCTTCTCATTTCCAATACTACCCTCATCAAACCCACAATTCCACAGCCAAACCCAGACTTCGCTTCCTCATTATCTCTTCCGCTTCCAAAGATGTCTGGATAAGAAGAAAACCCCACCCCAAAACAACACCGTCCTGTCCATCACAAGCATCCCAACCATCCCGCTACTGTCGCAAGCTCCAAGGCACCACCTTCCTGGACCAAAGCATAGACATGGACGACCTCACCGTCTCAACCCGCACCACCCAAAACTAGCATGACCTGAGCTCCCTCCTCTCCCCTACAAGTCCATGGCTGGGAAGAATGAGATCGCAGTAACAAAGGAAGAAGAAGAAGAAGAAGAAAAGGAGGGACAAAATTATTAAAAATTATTTAATTAAATAATTAAATTGTTGGTAAAGGTTCAGGGTTATTTTGGTCATTTTCCATCTCTGTTTTCTCCACGTGCTTGCCACGTCAATTATTTAACGGAGCCGTTACAGAAATTTAACGGAAGTATGTCGTTGATAGCAATGTAACCAGTGCACGAGAGTTGAGGGACTGTTGGTGCATTTTTCTCTTATCCCTTCCCATCTACTTCTTTTCTTTTCTTCTGTTTCTGCCTTTCTCTTCGTCCCTCTCCTCTCTTCCTTTCATTCTTTATTTTCTTCTCCCCCTTTCTCCTCCTCTGTTCGTTGTCCCAGTGTGATGACCTGGATTTTCGTTATTTAATTTGGTATTTAATAATGGACCAATTGTACGGATATTTGGTATTGTGCTTTATTCATAAGTTGTATGTGAGGTGGAATAATTTTTGTACATATAAATATTCGAATTTCACAGTTTAGGGGGGTCGTGTGAAGTTTGACTTTTTTTATACGTTGGGATCCTCAGAAAACTTCCTTCACGAAAGTTGTAGAACGCGTCGATACGAGTTCGTGGACATGTAGAACGCGAGAATCAGAGTTCGTATGAGAAAGTTATGGCCATTGGAAGGAATTTCTATTTTGGTATAAATAGAAGTTTCCCAAGTTGGAAACTTAATATTTTCATTACTTCCATTTCCGGAAGCTTACTTTTCTCTCTCTCTTCTCTCTCGGTCTACACCTTCACTATCGAAGTAATCCGACCGACCCGACCCGGACCCGGCCTACCCAACCCGGATTTTCCGGCTAATTGCGGCGGTCTCCAGCGACGAAACTTTCCAGATAGGATCGTCTCCTCCGTCTGGTCGTCCCTGTGGTGTCCTCTAGCACCGATTCTTGGTGGTGGCAGCGGTAAAAGGCGGCGCAGTTGGGTGATTTCGGACCTGGTTGGAAATCCTTGTTTCAACTTCGGCGAGGCTTTAAGTCTTCTTGGTTGAGCTCAGAGCAGCCTCCTTGATCGATCCTTGGTGGTTGTTTGGATCGATTCACGTAAACTTGGTTCAATTCGGTTTGGATTACTATTCAAGGCTTGTGAGGTAGTTTTCGACCATTTATGCTTGTTTTCAGACTTCGAGGTAGTTATGAAAGTTCACAAGCATGCTTAGATGAAGAACTTTGATGTTGGGAGTTTTGTGAAATACTGAGTTTTGGCCGGCGGCGGTGCGCCACTGCCTGTGGAGGCGTTCCGGTGGTGTTCCGGCCATGTATGGTGCAATTTATGGCATTATATGTTTTCTGCTCGTCGATACGATCGTTTTGATATATAATACGCATATTTTGGAGTTTGTATGAAATTGTTATGATTTTTACGATTTCATACCTGTTGATTTATTCAATCCGTGAGGATTCAAGCGTCCGATCGACTTGAGGTTGGGTCATATCGATCGTGGACGTATTCCGGAGACTTTGGGGGGTCTCAGATGTGGTTTTGCCTCGATGAGCACCACTTTGGGGGATTTTAGTTCAAAACAGGGGTTTCGGACTTAAATCGGTTGTGAATTGTTACTGAGTGGAAACCGTATGTGATTAGGTACTTGACGAAGTATTTTGGACGGTTGTTTTTGCGATTGGCTGCATTGTTCTTCGTTGAAGACGCAGCGGGAGTTTTGAGGTGAGTAATCTCACAAGGTTCATTAATGAACGAAATACTTTTATTTTGAGAGTTATTTAGTAACTGCAAACTATAGTTGGTATTAGTATGCATTCCTGAGCGGATGACTACTTATATATATATATATATATATTTACGTGAAATATATATATGTTTGGTGGTTTGTGGCTTTTGGAAAACAAATGATTTGGAATTGTTGATTCGATTTGTTTTGAAAAGCGTTGAGATTTGTGTGTGAAAAAAAATATGCATGAAATTATGCTTTTTATTGTTTTGTGGCTTTTTGGAAAACAATGATTATGGAAATGTTGATTTCGAATGATTTCAAAAGCGTTGAAATTTGTGTAATGATTTTGAGTCCAGTGCGACTGCTTAATGATTTGCTCCAAGGGACTGTGCGGCCCGAGGAACGAAGGTCTATGACCGTGGGCAGAATTTCAGGTAATCACGTCTTTGGCCGGACGAGTGGTTACGTTTCAGTTAGAGCTCTAGTCTGTCTGCCATATAGGTAATTCATGGGGTAACTGGAATTGGTTACTGATAACTCATGACATTACGTGTTTTTAGGGAATAGGATGTGAGTTGTTTCCTTATTAACGGTTTTTAAAGGGACAAGGTGCAAGTCTTTTTCCTTATTAACGATTTGGTACGATATGGTACGATTTGGTACGATATGGTACGATTTGGTACGATTGATAGAAATCAAGGTGTGAGTTGCTTTCTATGTTATATTGATAGAATTCAAGTGTGAGTTGCTTTCTATGGTACGGTTTGGTACAATTGATAGAAATCAAAAAGTGAGTTGTTTTCTATGCTTCGATTTGAAAGAAACTAAGGTTTAAGTTGCTTTCTTTTATTTCGATTTTGAAGGAAATTAAAGTGTGATTTGTTCTCCTTTATTTCGTGCTTTAAGAGAATAAAATATGATTGGTTTCTCAATTGAAACGTGCGGGGTTCATCCCGTGATTTTAGTGTGAGTTGTTTTGAGTTACTCATACGGGCTTGCAAAAGCTTACCGGGTTTGTTGTGTGATAACCCAGTGCACCATTCAAACGGTGTAGGGGTTAATCCTGCAATTCAGGATATTCGTGGCTGAAGTTGGGGTTGCATACTTGCAGCTAAACGGTAGGAAGCAAATTTTGTGACTTTACCGTTATTTGGACTTCCGTTGTAGTAAGCTCTGAGAATCATTTACGTTTTATCTTGTTGTTGACAATTTAATTCGTAAGCTTATGTAATATATGACTCTATGGTGTGTGTCAATATTGACAGAGTCGGTTCAGGGCATCAATATGTGTGTAGTTAAAGGGAAAAAGTTTCTAGGTATTTTGTATTGATGGCTGAACGATCGTGCATGTATAATTATGGGATTATATATCGATTTTTATTTGTGTTAAAAATTAGAGGCGTGACACCCAGTTTCTCTCTCTCTCTCTGTTTTTTTTTTTTTCCAGTTTTCCTCCTCTCAGTCACATAGATGTGAATCAGAACCAAGGACAAACCCAAATACCCAACTAGGGGTCATCATTTGGCCCTTAGGCCATAAACCCGCTCGGCCCGTAGGGCCGAAGCCCGACCCGGCCCTTGCATTAGGGCAGGCCGACCCGACCCTTTTTAAAATAGGGTAGGGTATGGGCCATGAGAATGAAACCCGGCCCTACCCGTTTGAGCCCTTTAGGGCCAAGCCCGGCCCGTCCCTTTAGGCCCGCCCGAATAAGCCCTAATAATTTTATATTTTTTATATTTTTTAATTATGTTTCTCTTTTTTCTATAATATGCAATTTATTTCTTCCTTTGTAATTGATTTCTTAAGTTTTGTTTTCTTTAGTTTTTATTTTCTTTGTTACATAACAATTAATATTAGGAGATTTAGAGAGAGAGTTAATTGAATATAACCACCTTAACTAATATTAATAAATGTTATAAGTAAATTCCTACACACACACATATTAAATATGATCAATTAAAAACAATGTCTTATATTACCTTTGACAGGTCCCGCCCTGGATTTCACCTCGAAATCTGAAGTGGCCCTGCGAGGCCCACCTTAGAAGAAATTATTCCAAAAATTTGGCAGAACTTCCCCTAAAATGGACTACCCAAAACCTGTAGAAAAGAAATTTACACTTCCAAATCATTCACCCCTCATCCTCCTGAAGCCACCCTGCTCCCCAAGTCACGACATCAACCAAAAATCACATAACACAAAACGCAACTTGAATAACACAAATCCCACAAGTAATCAGAGCAATTCTAATAGAAAGGTATATAAGGAAAACCTAACTCAAGGGCAAACGCGGATGCCATGCTGTTGACTATGCCTCAACTCCGTGTACGTCCGACCTCAACTAATTTCGCCTGCAAACTGAGCGTTTGAAACCGCAGGGCCCAGGGGAAAGTATATAAAAACGTTAGCGTGAGTGGACAAAAATAAACAATTTTAAACCAAATGGATTTTATACTTTCCCACATTTATTTCTTTAAAAAATTCCCGATGCATGCAATGATTAATGAAAATAAAACAAGAGGAGTTCCGCTCATGAAAACCGACTAGCCCCGTTAGTCACAAACGATTAAAAGAAAAGGTTGAAACTCTGATACTCAAGGAAATAAAACCAGCCCCGCTGGCTAAAATAAATCTGAAATCGAACTAGCCCCGCTAGTCAAAAATAGTAAAGTAAGTAGGGGAAGACGATAGCCATACGAGTGAGCCTCCCAGGCTCAGGTGATAGCCTCCTAGGCTAAAGTACTCCCATTACTCCAGTAATATACCATTACGCCACTATGTGTAGCGATAGGATACTGGGCTTGAGAATTACTGTCACAGAGACAGTAACCAGCGCCACAAAGGCGGAGGGCTTCGGTGATCCCATCACCTCGCCACAAAGGCGGAAGATCAATGCTAGCAATGATAAGTCACCCATAGTATGGCAAAAGAAAATCCGAAAACCACAGTAAAATCATAAATACATAAGGCTTCCCCATCTCTCTTAAAAAAATTTCCAATGATGTGTCCCACACGCCAAGATAATCTCGAGTTTAAAATAAATAGGAAGAAATAATAATAAACATGTTTTCCGTAAACTGAAACAAAACCAATTTCCAAAATCATCATCAAGGCATTCCCAATGCCAAAACCGAAGTCGATAAATAAATAAGGAATATAACTCCATCGAAATCCCATTTCGAAAATCCTTTAAAAGTGTCAAATCGAAATAGAATATAATTAAAAGTATAATTCCGGAAATCCCCTCGGAAATATATAATTCGTCAAATAAGATTATAAATCATAATCAACTTCGGAAACAAATCATTATCGAAAGCATGCATTTATTAAATCACACGCTCGAAATGTAAATTGATAAATAAATAGAGCATATTCAAAGAAATAAATGCATGCATCATTACTTAAAAACAAAAGTCCACTCACATTACTATTCCGACGATCACGTATACGAGTTCCTTCATCGAGCCAGAGCTCGGAACGTCGCCCTGTACACGATTATATTCCGTAAGCGATAATTCGACAATTTAATACGAATCCCATAATCAAACCCTCACCAATCAACTCTCCACTTGTTCTCGGATTCAACCCAAATTTTACCTCTAATACTAATTCATTATCTTAAAGGTTCCAAGTCAGAACCGAGAAATATCCGACGGTTGGATTCTCGTAATTCAATAATCGAAACCCTAAACTTCGAAATTCATAATTAATTCCAAGTTTCTCCAAAAATTACCAAACTTCACATACAAGCTCTACTCAATTTATAGGATTTAATGGGCTAAAAACCGGAATTAAAACACTGCCCTACACGCCTCCACGCGCCCCCCACAGTGGCGGCGCGTGGGGCTCACGCGCCGGTGGCCACCACTTCCAATGGTCACCAAATTTCGGCAGCACCACCTACTCATCAGACCCAACATTTTTCATGTTCACAACATTTTCCAATTTTACCTCGAAGAGCTCCAATTTGGCCGTTGAACACAAGCCTAGAAAACCCAAGAACCCTAGAATCGGGTTCTCCTTGATTCTCCTTCTACACTGCAAATCGTGGGTCAAAGCTGGGGGCAAAACGATCCTTGGCAAAAACCGCGCCTTCGACAGTGGTTTGGTGGCCGGAAATGGCCGAAATCGCCGGAAATTGCCGAAAAACGTCAACTGCTACAGTAAACTTCCAAGCTTCAAATCGTGCTTCTCCGGCCAAATCGTGACAACCCACGACCACCAGCATGTAGAAGAGGAGGAGGCGAGTCGGCAGCCACCAGGGTCTCGCCGATTGATGGCCGGACGACGGCAAATCGAAGGAGAAAGGGAAGAGGGCCGACGCGGGGAGAAAGAGGAAAGAGAGAGAAAATCTCAAGGGGGGGTAGGTTTCCGAAAATGGAAACCTACCACAGTAACTTTCCATATATATAGAAAGTTACCATAAACAGTAACCGTGAACAATAATTTTAATCTTTCGCTTATAACTTTCACGTACGAACTCCGATTTTTACGTACCATATATGCACACGCTCGGTTTAACGTCCTCTACAACTTTCATGAAGAAAACTTTCTCAAATTTTGACCCGAACAAAAGGTCAACAATTTAGGGCCATTAAAGTTACCGAAAAAAAAGGTAAAGGTAAAACAAATTGTCGTTTACTGTCCAAATGACTAGTAAACCGGTGAATTTAGGTTCGGGACGTTATAACCTATATAACCATTGAGCCACATTTTGAGGAAAAAAAAATAATGTAAGTTTTTTTTTATTAAACAAAATAAGGGCCTTTTCGGCCCTATTTGGCCCTATTCGGAAGGTCGGCCCTTTCGGCCCTAATAGATCGGGCTTTTAGGGCGGGTAAGGGTTAGGATATTTAAGCCCCGGCTCGACCCTACCCGGCCCTAAATTTTGTTGACTTTGACTAGGCCCGGCCCGGCCCGGCCCAACCCTAAGCCCTAAAATTTAGGGTAGGGCAGGCCCTAGCCCGGCCCATAATGAACCCTATACCCAACCCATAGGCTCCAATTGCTTATAAGTAATCAAGAATTCTAGATTAGGCTTAACAATTTTAGATACAAAAAACAACAACCCAAAAACCAAAAAGGGTTTAGCTTTAACAATTAATACAACAAACTCAATTTGGGTTTTATGGAATTGGTTATCAGAATAGATAGTGATACCTCTTTAACATCGGTTGTAACGTTCTGTATCTTAATTTACTTATTTACTAGTCATTTGGATGGTAAACGATAACTATTTTCACTTTTTACTTTGTTTCGATACTTTTAGTGGCCCTAAAAGTTAACTTTTTATTTGGGTCAAAATTTGAGAAAATGTTCTTCATGGAAGTTGTAAAGGACGTTAAACCGAGTCCATGGACATATGATATACTTAAATCGGAGTTCGTATGTGAAAATTATGGCCGCAAATGTAAAAGTTACTATGGTGAGTTGCCATTTTTGGAAACCTACCTAGTTTTCTCTCTTTTCTTCCCCGATCTTTTTCTCTTCTTCGGTCCGATTCTTTCTCCTCCGATTTCTTTCCTTCTCCGGCATACCCACGACAGAATCTGGGCACCGGCAAGCTTGCCTCTTCCTCCTTGTCACATCTATGGTGGAGTTTTGCCATGACTCGGTCAAAGGAGCTCGATTTTGAGCAGTGAAGTTCACTGTAGCCGATCGGAACTTTCGTCGATTTTCGGCGATTCCAGCTATCTCCGGCCACCAAACCGGCGTCGAAGGTTCGATTTTTTGCCAAGGATCATTTTGCCCCTAGCCTTGAGCCACGATTTGCAGTGTGGAGGTCGAATCGATGATTTCAAATCCTAGGGTTGGGTTTTTCTGGAAAAACTTCACCGGCCAATTTCGATCACTTCCAGGTGAAATTAGAACTTGTTATAGTTGTGAAAAATGCTTGGACTGTTGAGTAGTCACTGCTGCCAAAATTTGGTGGCCATCGGAGGTGGTGGCAGCTGGCGCATGGGGCCCACGTGCTGCCACTGTTGGTGGCGCGTGGAGGAGAGCAGAGTAGGTTTTTAATTTCTGTTTTAGTCCAATTAAATCCTATAAATGATGTAGAGCTTATATATGAAGTTTGGTGAAGATTAGGGAAGTTTTGAATCCATTATAAATTCTTGGAAATTTAGAATTTCGGTTATCGATTTATGAGAATTCCACCGTTGGATTGCTCTCAACTTTGCCCTAGAAACTTTGAATTAAAGAATTGGTATTAATGATGAAGTTTTGGTTAAATTGGAAAAGAAATTGGAAGTTTGATTTAGGGGGATAAGATTTAGAATCGTATTTAATTGCCGAATCGTTATTCACGAATTATAATATTGTACAGGGTGATGTACCGAGCCTTGCTCGATGAAGAAACTCGTATATGTGATCGTCGGAATAGTACTGTGAGTGGAATGTTTTTTTTAAATAATGATGCATGCATTTATTTCTTAAAGTAATGCTCTAGTTATTTATCATATTACATTTTGAGCATATAATTGTTTTCGGATTTTGATTTCGATTTATCTCGAGGAATTACTTTTATTGATGAGTTTCATGAAGCGATTATGAATTATTCCGGTTGTGATTTTCAGATATTAATTTTGTTATGCCCGGATTCGAAATTATGATTTATGTTGTTTTTCAACAAAGTATTTTCCATGGTATTTTCCAAAGTGGAATATTAGTTCATTATTGAACTTCCTTGCTTATTCATCATTGACCAGAGAATATTTTTGGTGTGGGACACGCCGTTGATTTATTGATATTTCTTATTCATTTATCGACTTTCGGATTTGACATTGGGAATGCCTTGATGATGATTTTGGAATTGGTTTTGTTTCGGTTTATGGAGATCTTGATTTATTATTATTTCTCTTCTATTTATTTTTGAACTTGAGATTATCTTGACGCGTGGGACACGTTGTTGGAAATTCATTTGTGAGAGTTGGGGAAGCTTTATAGATTTATTTGTTTTCAGATTTCTTTTGCCATACTTTGGGTGATTATTTATCATGCTAGCATTGATGTCCGCCTTTGTGGCGAGGTGATGGGATCACCGAAGCCCGTCAGCCTTTGTGGCGTTGGATACTGTCTTTGTGACAGTAATGCTGAAGCCCAGTATCGTAATCGCTACATTTAGTGGCGTGTGGGTATATAACGGGAGTATATGGGAGTACTTTAGCTTGGGAGGCTATCACCCGAGCCTGGGAGGCTCATTCGTATGCTGTCTTCTTCCCCGACTTTTATATTATTTTTGGGTTAGCGGGGTCTAGTCCGATGATACGATACTCAGCGGGTTTGATTTACAGTTTCCAGTTTCAAATTTCCTGATTTTAAGAAATAAAATTTTACAAACGTTGCATGCATCAAGGTTTTATAAATTTAAATAAGTGGGAAAGTATTTAAGTTTGCTTCATTTAAATCATCTTAATTATTTATTTTTGTGTCCACTCACACTAACGTGTTTTTCAATACTTTTTCTCTGGGCCCTTCGGTTTCAAATGCCCAGTTTGCAGGCGAAATTAGTTGAGGTCGGGCGTACATAGAATTGGCATAATCAACAGCATGGCTTCCGCGTTTTCCTTTGAATTAGGTTTTCCTTGTTTACCTTTTTTTTTAATTAGAATTGCTCTGATTACTTGTGGGATTAATGTTATTCAAGTTTCGTTTTGTGTGTTGTGATTTGGGGAGCAGGGTGGCTCCAGGGGAATAAGGGTGGATAGTTTAGAAGTGTAAATGTTTTTTCTATAGGTTTTGGGTAGTCCATTTTTAGGGGAAGTTCTGCCAAATTTTTGGTAGAATTTCTTCTAAGGTAGGCCCCGCAGGGCCTCTTCGGATTTCGGGGTGAAATCCGGGGCGGGTCTTGTCATCGGTGGAATCAATTGACCAAAGGTCGAAGAAATGAAGAACTGAAGAACAAGAATAACCCAGCAATTGAAAAGAAACCCAACAATATGAAGTGCTGGAACTAAAATGTGAGGAGGCGAGGAGTGAATGCGAAGTGCCGAAGTCGAGAGTCTTAGTTCGGGTAGGCTTGAGAAAGAGAGAGCTTTCCGAAAAGAAAAAAAAAAGGGGGAGGGGGTGTATTAGTGTATATACCTAGACTCTTTTTTTTGTTTTTTTTTTTTTTCGGCCCAACAAGTTCGATGGGACTTGAGCCCAGCTACCTATCTATCTAAATCTGCCCTTGAACTAGAGGAAGGCAAACAAGAAAATCTCTGTGCAACTCCTTCATCAACTGAATCATGTTTAGGTTCATGAACGAGTGATTGTGGTTTAAGGGCCAAAAACAAAATTACCCCAGAACGTGACGCTCAAATGAGGGCCTCACTAACGGTGTTAGATATTATGTTATAGTTAGACCAAGATTAGTTGATATATCAAACCACAAGGCTAAAATTAGATATTTTTAAACAAGGAGATAAACACAGTCATGACCCCAAACTAAGGCCTTCTCCAACATGGGGGGAAATGGCTAAAGGGCAAAAAAATAACCCAAATGGTGTCCAACCCATGAGGGGGAGGGCTAAAGGGCCAAATTTGAGGGGCAAAGGGCAACCCAAAGGAGCAAAAATAGTTATTTGGTTAGCCTTTTAGCGCTATAAATAAATGAATCAGAAAGCTACAATGACCCAAGTTTGCGGTCAGCTTGACCAATGCATGACGTCAGCAACGACTAGTTGCTGACGTCATGTAGCCGTTGGTTTTATTTATTTTTTTATTTTTTATTTTTTATTTTTTACATATGGTTTAAAAAAATTTACACTATAAATACATATCATCTCAACCTTATTTTTCTCACATCATCCTTCTACTACCATGTGTCATATTTTCAATATTTATTTTATTCATGACCTATGCTACATATATGAAATCGTATAAGAAACTACAATATTGCTTGTGAAGCAACACATGGAATTTGAAAAGTACAATCGGAAAAATATTTTTTTTCATAAAAATAATTTCAATTACTATAAGGAAGAATCTGATAAAAAATAAGAATATATATATATATATATATATATAAATATAACACGTTCAAATGTTTAAATATTTTAGGGCTATAATTTAACTTTGACAGATTGGAGACGGTTGATGTCAAATCGATAAAATAGTAAAGAATTTAAGGCTAAAATTTAGCTCTTTCAGTTGGAGATGACATAAGAGAACCCACTTATAACATCTACCCAAAAAAAAAAATCATGAATTGTGACATTTTTCCAACTAAAATAAAAGATTCCAACGGAAAAAACCCGGTCATTCTCGTCGTTTAGGCTTAAAACGCGCCGAAAAAAGGCATCGAGTAGCAGTCAACTGAACTGTCAATTTCCTCTCCCAACGAACCATCTAATTAAAAAAAAAACAACAACGAAGAGAAACAAAAATATCCTGAAACCGGAGTCAGGTAGTGGAATCCACAAAATTAATGGCGGGGGCGAACGGTGGAGGAGTCGACGTGGAGGTTAGCGAAGGCGAGGTCAAACTGATCCAGCGAGAGGACGAGACTCTGTTGGGTGTCGTCAACCGTGTGATTGGTGCCATTTTGTTTCCGGACCCCAGGAGTGGTGCTCCGCTGTTTCATCGGATCAAGACCTCTCTCGCCGAGAATGGTCCGCTCTTTCGGGAAGCTTCTAGAAACACTGGACGCAGCGTTCTTAACTGGACTCGTCAGGGAAGTCTTCTCCGAGCACTCCTCGTCATCTCTGTGAGCTCTTCGATCAACTAGTTTAATTGGCTTCTGCTGGAATTTATTGATCTTCATTTTTAGTTCAGATTTTGATGCTCTCATGGTTAGATTTCTCTAACATAACAAATCGATCAAATATTGGGTCTCTGATTGTTTCTGGCTTCTTGTTTTCTCCTTGATTCCTATACACTTTTATGTATGATTGTCCAGTATATGATCCTTGATTCATATTTACTATTATTATGCCAAAAGAGACAAGGTGTCTAGGTGAACAAGTTCCACAGTGTTTTTGATAGCTATATCACATAGCTCAATTTACACATATGTTCTGTTGCTTTTAGTTAGTTACATATGGCTGCCGCCGAGCAACTGTGCTTGTTAATGAGACTATCTTCCATTCATGAGAAAATTCTGTGGTAAGAGAATCAAGCCAAGCCCTTGGAGAGATATGGCATGAGGGGACACTATCTGTAATCTTTTTATTTAGGTTGTACAGACTTTCCCGATTTCATTATCTTTCCACTAGCTTGGGTATGGGCCTCTGGCTTGGAATTTTGGGTTTGAAGGAATCTAAGAGCTCAAAAGGTGGGAGTTGACTGATATACTAGTTACCTTTGAAACACTAGTTTTGGTTCTATATAAGAGGTTGGTTCATTCATGTGTCTTATCTTGTAAGTCACGCTCAAAACAGCTATTGGATAACTCTTCTGTTCCTTTTTTTTTGGTTATTCAAGTGCAATATGGAAATGGGTGCTAGATTGGACCATTGCTTATGGGAGGATGAATATCTCTGGTTCAGTTCATAGGGACAAACTTCTTGGTGCCTATCCCCACATTGGTGTGTGATACGTATAAATGGTGCTTAAACTACAGATCATTTGCTCCTTTGTTGGCCCGATGTAATGCCCTTATGGCAGAAATTAATTTATGGGGGCTAATTCAGATGGCACATTACAGGACCGTATTGTGTGAGGTATAAACTCTTTGGAGGAAAGAAGAAAGGAATGGTGTTGGGAGGTTAAGTGCTAAGATGGCAGTTTTGGATTGGTGTGGATGGAAAGGAATAAGAGAATTTTTGACAGAGCTAGGGGGAGGAGATAGATCACTTGTGTGGGATAGAGTTCACTACTTGGCTTCGCTCTAGGCATGTATTACTCCCGAGTTTAGATAGTTCTTTGTATGCTATATTTATGGATTGGAAGCTGTTCTGCTTTGATTTCATGTCTTTCTATGTTCATTTCAATGTATTCATTAGTGTTTGTTAAAATTGTTAGTTCAATAGTGGACACCTTGCAGGCTTGCACCCTAGTTTGTATTTTCCTCCTTTATGTTAGTAAAAAAATTTCTTAATTTCAAAAAGTAATAGAAAAATTATAAATAAAATAAAATAAAAACCCAAAAACTGTGTCCTATATTTCACATGATATTATAGCTTTATGCCCTAGAGTATCTCTGAAGCATACCTTTTCCCACACTGTCTTAAACTTTCTTCTGAGATTCTCTTCGATTTTCTTAATTGTTCTGTGAAATAGTTACCGGACAGTTCAAGTTTCTTCTTTTCTGAGAAAAGAGAAATTTTTCCTTGGGATTTGATTGACCTAGCTGTTTCTTCTTCAGCTCTTGCTCAAACACTTATCTTCCTCCTTTCCAATATTTGGGATCTCATAAGAGTCAATTCCACCATCCTTGTGCCCCTGAAATATCAAAGCAATTCCATTTTTAAGGCACAAAATGGAATTGCATTGTTAGTGATAAATCAGTGCTGTGTCCCTATTTCATATGGGCGACAATGGAGAGTTTTCTACTCACATCAATCCAAGTAATGAAAGCTGGCGTACTTACGATCAGGCCTGCAGAACAGACATCTATTTTGATGATGGCAACAAAAGAGACTTTCTGCCCCATGGCTGAAAAGACGATAGTTGGCCTCATTCTCTTTTGATGCTAGGTATTAGCAGCTTCAAAAAATTTATTTAATGATTACTTTCCTCTATGGTAGCTTAAAAGAGCAGATACAAATATGTCAACATTGGGGCTTTATTGATTCATCTGCTCCTGTACTAGTATGCCAGTTTCATATGTGTGGGGGCTTAACCACCCCAAGGTCTCCATTTCTCAGAAACCCTGGATAGACGTCAATGATGGTATTATTTTCTCAAGGATATACTGGATTCTGCCAATTAAAGGCCCAGCTCGGTGCAAAATTTGAGTGAAGCACCTTCGTCACTTACACATTCCTTTAGTTAGAAATTGAATACATTCAGCTGGGTAACTGAGCATAAGTTTCTTGCTCAGTTACTGAGCAGGTGAACATTGCTGTCTTCTTCAATCAAGAGCAATGTGCCCAATATTTTCACAAAATAAAGATCAGGAGTTCAGACCTTCACAGATGTCCTGGGAAGCTTCTCTTAAGAAGCATGGTAGTTCATTTTTTATCTGACAGGACATCTTTCATCTAACATTTAGCAGGCCTGGTAGTTGTTATCTGAAGGGTATGCACCACCCAAGTGAGGCGCCTTTCATCTGCTGTATAAGACATCTAGTGTTTTCTGCTGTCTAGTAAGCGTATGATAATATTTCAGCTATTTCTAGGTCACCGAGTCCTCTGTTCCTGCTACCACACAAAAAATTGTCATAGGCTATCACTTTGCAAGGAAAAGGTTACATGTGGGGATCTCCTTGTTCAAGATGTATCCTTTCTGAGGTTTACTTTGGTTAGATTCCCCTCCATAAGTTGGGGGATCTGATAGGGGATCTGATAGATCACAGAATTCACACCACGGTTGTGACAGGTAACCAAAGCTTAATTATATTAGTTGTGTTAGTCTTAGTTTAAGTTGTAAAACCTTGGTTTCTCTGTTACTTTAGCTTGCATTTAGTTGGATGTTATTCTAGGCTGCAGAGCTTTTGGGTATTTGTTCTTATGGCATTTTATACATATTGATGTCTACTATTCATTGCAATTGTATTATAATTCAGACTCTTTTGTGATATACTTAAGTACCACTAATAATTGTCTTCTTGATATGGTTATTTATAATATGCTTGGATAATTAGTAAATGACAATAAAAAATGCAATCCTTTTGCGACTTCAATTTCCTATTGTTTTTGGATTTTAAAATTAGTTTAATTTGGATCAATCGAACTGTCGAGTTACACTACTGATACCCTGATATTAAAATATATAAACTCAGATAGAGAATTTAGTTAACAATTGAATCTTTTGCTGCAGGTTGGCACAATCACTTTTTTGGCTTTGACAGGATTGCTTGTCTTCATGCTTTTTTTCCTGGCAGCAACTTTCAATGCCATTGTTATCTCGCTTTTATTATCTTTGGCAGCTGCAGGAGGATTCTTGGCCTTCTTCTTTACCTGTATAGCAGCTATATACATTGGAGCACTATCAGTTGCCGTTTTTGTTGTTTCCATGACAACAATTTCTGCGATTATAGCTGTTCTGATAACTACAGGTACAACGTTATTTGCTCACTAGTACTTATCTTAGATCAAATTTTATTTTCTAAAAGTTTGTAGACAGAACCATAGCACCTATCACCCTGTTATAGCGGTTGGTTTCTAAATTTCCAAGCAGTTACAATTATCGGGTAAAACTAGAAACACTATTTTAGTTTATGTTATATTTCAAATTTAGAGTCAAAGTTGAGTAACTTGATTGTCTAACACTTGAAGGGTCCTATGCATCTCTGTTATTGGTCCAGGTGCCTTTCCCTTTTATCAATTTCAAATGTTTGTATCGTGGCGTGGTTACATGTTTAGTGAATCTACTTGTGCAATAAGAAGATATTAACCTTAGTTCGCTTTGATCACTTGATTCTCTGTATGCTATGGTGTTTGTATATAGCTGCAGTTGGCTTTGAGATTAGATCCATGTTCTGTATTATCCTGATAATTGCTGGGTTTTGTTGGATCTATAATTCAACTATAATATGATGCCAGTTCCCATCACACTGAGGCTCTTACTAGATTTTTCTGTTCCCTTACTAGGTTGGATTGGATTCTTTTGGTTTGTGTGGCTGGCAAGTAAGAAAAGTCTTAGCCTTGCTAAGCACTCACTCAGCGTGACTGGTTCAACCATTTCGGCTTTCTCTTATGCAAGGCATGCTCGTCATCCTCAATCTGAAGACAAGGTTTCAGGTTGAACTGTAATGTAAGTAACGTAAATAAAGTGTCTGTATGTGGAAGCAGCTGATATATATGCATATGTTATTTCTTGACGGCGTTGGTTACATATGTTTTGAAAGGATGACATATTTGTCCCATACTAGTAAGCATAGTAGGTCTGGTAGGTCTTTCTACATGATTGTATATAGGCTATCCACACTTGTCTGTTTCCGGGTCCATGTAAGCTCTATTTGCATCTCTATATACCCTGAGTTGACTGCAGTTGTTAAATAGCACTAGCATATGAATATGCTGTATTTACTTCTGTCAAGGAGTTATGTTTTGCTCGCTTTATGTAGCCATCTTGAGCTTCAAGTGATTTTTCTCCAGTCTGAACAAGACTTTTTTCCTTTTATTTTTGGCTTTGGGGGACCTTGAGTTAGTCCTATCAATGATTTGAACGTGTAACTGGTGAGTTAGACCTAGGACCATTTCTTTTCCTCTGCTACTCCTCTTATTGGATGTCAGAGTGGAGCTATAGATTGGTCAATTCATGTGTTAATGAGAGCATATTACTAATAGCTCTTGTTGACCAAGTACAAGCTATCTTCTTCTTGTTGAACACGGACGTGCCAGCACAAGGTCGTTGCGCTTTCTTAACTTCTCCTCGAAGGATTGTGACCTAGAGAGAGATTACTTCAGGTAGAAACCAAAAGTCCCCTTTCTTTTGTGTTATGCTAATAAGGACTTCTGTCAAACCTTTCCAGACTTTACCCTATCGATACAAAGTGTTTGTAAACATACCAAAGCTTCAAACCAAAGGGGATGTAACGGGTTGGGATAAGGGGAGTCCCTTATTTTTTCTGTTTGGAGTTGCCAAGGCGAGTCCTGTACGGTTGTACCTACTCAGGATGGTAAGGTGAATCCGTTTGTATATTCAACACTGAGGTTGATGGTCTGTGCCAAGGCGAGTCCTGTACGGTTGTACCTACTCTGTTTGATATTCAACACTGAGGTTGATGGTCTGTGCGAGTCGAGATGGCTGATTGTACCCTTACATATTGCATACAGCCTCTTTAATTTAGGGTCAGCTTACTTGATCGTAGCAAATAATCTATTAGAATATTATCGTAATATTACAATGAGATTCCTTCCAAAAACAATCCAAATTTCATCTTCAATTACATGAATTCCTCCAAGTTCTCATGGTATCGACCTTTACAAATCCAAATACCCAAACCAAGACACGTGAACCTTCGAATGTTGTTGATCCCAAATATTCGAGGCAAAAAAGCAGAAGATCAAAGAAAGAGGAAACATCCATGAAAATTCTTCTATATATGGCGGTGCAAGTTTACATACACCAACTATGTAATCTCAGCCGTCCATATATGGGGTCTGTTATTTGTCACTCAAAAAGGCAAAATCGTCCAATCTCAGTGATGCATGTATCTTCACGCCATGTACCGAAAACTCTCACAATCATCCAGAGGTGAAGTCAGTGGCTTCTACAACATAAAAAGAAAAGACCAAGGTGTGGGAGTACTTCAAGGAGATCGACAAACCTGTCTTCGGGTTCGTTCATAGAAAGCAAGTTGAGGTTGGTACTAAACTACGAACTCCATGCAATTATTGTTCTATTGATCTAGCTCGTGATTGTTATGGTAATGATACTAGTACTTTTAGGAGACATATAGAATACGTATGCAAGTAGTATCTGGGTATGGTTGGTTTAGAATCCAAGCAACAAGTTTTTAGTATGGCTGGTAGCCTGGTACTACAAATATAGTGATGACAAAGTGAATTTGGGAAGCTTGCAGGAAAGCAAGTACTGAGATTCAAAGTCTTGGAGGAATTCCCTTTCAGTTTTACGGATTTAAACATTTTTCTGCATTTGTTGTCCCGAAGTTTGAGGTATCAGTTAGGATAGTTCTAATTAAACTGGTTTTGCCAATGTATGATGCCAAAAAGCAAGAGTCTAAGAATGAGGTGAGGTCTCATTGTGTTTGCTTAACAATCGATGCATGCACATCGGTTCAGGATATAAATTATATGGTATTGACTGCCCATTTTATCGATAGTGGGTGGAAATTGCACAAAATAATACTAAACTTTTTTGGGATTTCTAATCACCAAAGCTTTAACATAGGGAACTTGTTGGGGGCACGCTTGATTGATTGGGTGATAGATAGTGTTAACCATCTCTATTGACTATGCACGTGTCATTAGGAAGAACATGTTAGGTTAGGATAAACCACCCATTCTAGGAGGCCTTGTATATTAGGTGTCTAGCCCACATTATAAACCTTATAACGAGACCAGGGTTTAAGATGATGGATAAATCAGTTGTTGTCATAAGGAATCAGTTGAGATATGTGAGGAGTTCTTCAAGTAGGTTAGACATTTTTCAAGGTGGAATGAAAAGCTTGAGAGTTAAATAGTGAGGGTTCTAGATGTTCCAACAAGGTGGAACTCCACATATATAATGTTGGATACGTACAGCTCTAGAACTAAAAAAGTCCTTGGACAAAATGGCGGCGGAGGAGGAGAGTAAGTATCTCAACTACTTTGATGAGGATGAAGAGGATGATTTTCAAGCTCAGAGAAGATAGAAAAAGAGTAGAAAAAGGGTGGGGTCACTTGTTAATGAGGATTGGGAAAGAGCTGCAATTTTTTTGAGGTTTCTAAAAGTGTTTGATGATGTCACAAAAGAGAATCAGTGCATCAAACTACCCCACATCACAAAAAGCTTTACATGATAGTGGTAATTCAGGGTGAGATAGATGAATTGTTCATTGCGTTAAAAAATGCACTAGAAGTGACACTGAGAAAGTCCTGTATGATATAGCAATGAGGATGAGAGACAAGTTCTCTCAGTATTTTGGAAGCATAGAAGACATGAATAAGCTGCTATTGGTTTATTTGGTGTTGGATCCAAGATACAAGCTCAGAAAGTTTCATAGAGTTTGCACACAATGGCTGAAGATGATGTTGATATGGTGAAGAGCAAGTATGGGTAGGTGAAACAGCTTGTGGTATCCTCTGTATGCATCTTCAAGATATTCTCTAGGATCCAAGAGTTCCAAAAGAGATAAACGTAAAAGTGGAGAGAGCAGCTTATGCCAAGGCACTAACTCTACTTCAAAGTCCATGTCTGGTGAAATGGTTGACCTGCTTGAAGACTGGGAAAGAGAACTTGAAAACTCAAATCAAGTGGTTGTTGCTCATGAGGTTGTTAGATACCTGCTGAACCCAATTGAGAATCCTCCCAAAGGAACTGATTCCAAGATCTTGATGTGGTGGAAGATGAATGGGATGAAGTACTCTAACTTTGCTGCAGTTGCCAAGGATGTGTTGGCTATACAAGTTTCCACAATGGAAAGTGAGTCTTACTTTAGGAGTTCTCTAAATTCCAAAACAGTTGAGGCATTAATCTGATTTTAGAATTGGCTTAAATTTGAGAGCATTCAAACCATTCAATATGTTCCTATTATTGAGGATGACATGGAATTCTATGAACAAGTGGACCAAGGTATATTAATTAGTCATTTTGTAACTTTGCCAGTATCAAAAGCAGGAAACGAATGATTCTTATTGATGGTTAGATTTGATAATTTGGTAGTCTTATTTTCATTTTGAATTTGTTCACTTCACTTTATTGTTGTTTCTGATGCGTTATCAAATCGACTACTTGCACTGCAAATTCAATGAATGAAAGTTGCAATGTGGAGCCTTGGAGAGTTAGAATTTTGTCATTCACACCATTGCTTATACAATTGAATTATTTCATTCACTATTTTACTTCATTGCTCATTGTTTTATTGTCAGTGTTATTGGTTATTCGGTTTTTCAAAATTGTGAACTTCATATCATATTATTATTAGTTTACTTTGTTTAGTTAGTCACTTTATGATTTCCTTGTAGTCCTGAACGATTTGGGATTTGTAACTCATTTGTGAACTGTGCAACTGCTAAGATTGTGAATTTGTGAAGTTGTGAACTTGCTAGTAAAATGAAGTATAATAAGTTATATTGCTAGTTTGCTCACTTTGCTGCAAAAATGCAAAGCCTGTAACTGTTTGTAATTTATGACATTATGCTGTTATGATTAATTGATTTACTCATTATGTCTTTGGATTTTTGTGGTAAATGAAAGATGAATTGCTTTAGGAATGAAAGATAATCATATGCATTGCATGTATTGATGTCTATGATGCATGGATAGTTGGATACTTTAGAAATCGCACTATTCTGTATCGGATATAGATATGCCATAAGTGCGTATCAGATACCTTTCTAGCATATCCGTTGACTATGGAGTGAGGTTGACTATATGGATATGTCTAGAATACACGTAGATCTCTTTTGAATATGTTTGGAGGGGGGGGGGGGGGGGGTTGATATTTTGGTATCAAAATAAAACCTAAAAATAGCAGTAGCCGCATCTTCTCTCTTCACATTCTCTCTCAAATTCCTCTACTTCTTGAAAGAACAAACCGGTAGCTGAAGCTCTGTATCAAAGGATTAAAGGCTATTTGTCTATGGATAAAAGGATTAAAGGCTACAAAGATTCAAATAGATCGAAATGAAATCTATAGTTGACATGATTTTCGATGTTTGATTGGTATGTAGCAAAGTTCTCAAGAAAGAAGTGGGATGGATAGACTTTTTCTTTTGTACTTACTATGCTTGTTTTGCTATGCCTTTTCTCCCGTTTTCAGAAAAGATATTCTTTCACAATGTGTGTTTATTAACCCACATATATATATATATATATATATATATTTTATTTATATAGCGGAAATGTTTACAAGAGTTTAGACAATGAAAGGATTACAAGGGGAAGTATTGATGTGAAGAGACCGTGTCCCCCAACTTACAACATCACTCCTATATATACAATTGAGAAGTAACTATGGTTAACAAAAATAACCTAACTATAGTTACAAATGATCAAGTCACTAACCCTGGTTAGGTTATAGTGACACCTATACAATATCTACAATCCTCTACCGCCTTCAAAGCGACTGTAGATTTTTTATCGTGTTGTCGTTTTTGCCGGTATTGCTCTGTGGGTCCCACTGTGCTTCCATAGCGTTTTCTAGATTGTGGTAGCCCACGTCATCTAATCCCAAACTCTGGTTTGAGCTGGAATTGGCATCGTCTGGGCCCTGTAGATATGCTAGTTCTTCAATCTCATGTGCCATCATTATTGGGATGTCTAATTGTGTAACATTTGTGGCTATGGTAGCCAACAGGTCTTCGGCCTCGTTCTGTTGTTCAGGAGTTGGCTGATAGCTGCTTGCCATATGGGTGACAAAAATTCGTTTTCCATCGGTCAGTTTAAGCAGATTACTTTGTCTGACCTCTTCTGCAACTTGCTTCAGTTGAGCTCCACATTTAGTTGCGTAGTGTTCTAAATTTAGGGTGCTGATTACCCTATTAACTTCTTCATTAGGGACCATAGTTTGGTTAACTTGATGATCCTCTGTCTCTGTCAACAACCATATTTGGTATGGTTGGAAGAACTTTTCTCTTTCTCTCCATCCAATTGTACTAGTGGATTTTGCTATAAATATCAGAAAAAATATGTCCAGGAAGATGACTTTTTGTTTTTTCAAAAAGACAGATCCTTTTAATCTGTTCAAATGTTGGATCAATAATATCATCCAACAGTTCTGACAACTGGAGAAAACTGGTTATCTTCTCAAGTGAAAAATCCTCACTCCAATTTATTTGTTTTAATACTTGCAGGCTGGCATGTTTGAATTTGAAGTTTTTTACCTTCTCAGCGTCTAGTTGTGCTACTAGATCTGAGACTTGAGTTGTCAGCTGGGTTAGCTGCACTCTGAAGTCTTTTTTGATTCCTGAAATATGGGCTTTCCATACTCCATTTACTGAATTATAAATTTCTCCAGGAAGGCCTGGATTGTAGAAATCTTTCACCTCTGATTGAGATGATTGAGCCGCAATGTCTTGTGTTTTTTGCACTTGACATTTAAATTTTGCTGCAATATACTTTTGATATTCTAATGCAGCAATATCAACATTAGTATAACCTTTCCAGAATGCTCCACGATATCTAGTTATTGCAGCACAGCATTCTGCTCAATTGTGAAAGACGCCTGTTTGGAATCCTTCAAAGACAACGTAACAGATATAAGCTGGTTTAGCTTTGTTCTGAAAATAAGGCTGATTTGGCCTTTGCTGAGGCTGGGTTGGCCTGGAAGAACTTTGAGCTGGTTCCTTTTTAGCAATAGTA
>BDJD01001272.1:99435-127805 GCA_002564525.1 Rosa multiflora
TTTGTTTCTAAGATTAGCTTATCTCCTGATTTTGGGAAATAAACTTCAGGGATTTTGTTTAAATCCTGTTTAATTTGCCTTAAAATTCTTTTATCTTTTTCTGTCCAACAAAATTCTTTATTTTTCTTTAATTTTTCTATTAAAGGGATCTCTTTTTGAGATAATCCTTTGATAAAACTTCTTCCATAGTTTAAAATTCCTAATAGACTTTGTAATTGTTTTTTATCAGTTAACTCTTCAGGAAAGTCTCTCACTTTAGAGACTATATGCTCTTGTAGCTTTATTCCTGAATGATTTAGAGTTATTCCAAGAAAATCTATAGATTCTTGTTCTATGTCAATTTTCTTGGGTGATAGTATAATCCCATGTTTTTGGAATTTACTACACAGAATTTGAAGATGTTTTTTATGATCTTCTCTGTTTTTAGAGAAAATTAAGATATCGTCTATGTAGACAACACATAAATCTTTAAGGTCCTTAAAGACACTGTCCATCCATCTTTGGAATACCTGAGGGGCAATGTTTAACCCGAAAGGCATAACATTCCAGTGGTAGTGTCCGCATGGAGTACTAAAGGCAATCAATGGTTTTGACTCCTCTGTTAGTTTTAGTTGCCAAAATCCTGACTTACAATCAAATTTACTAAAGATTTTAGCTCCTTTGGTTTGATTGATTAAAACATCTTTTCGAGGGATAAAGTATCCATCGAACTCTAATTGCTCATTTAACCTCTTATAGTTGATTACCATACATGCTTTTCCTCTTTTAATTTCTGCATGGTTTCTTACCATAAATGCAAGACTAGAGTGTGGGCTCATAGTTTCTTCTATGAGATTCTTTTCCTTTAACTCTTTTATTTGAATATCAAATTCATTGATATCCTGCCTGGTATAGATCATTGGTTTGACCCGTATTATCACTTCAGGATTTCGAAGTTTAAGTGCACAATATCTTGGACTTTTCAGAGCTTTAATGGATCGTCACTAAAGTTTTCTTCTAAAATTTTATATACCCAGTGTGTTTCACTAAGTACGTGAAGTTTTGTTTCTCCAAGTTTTGTAGAGTAGTTAGGTTTTGTATTGTCAATTTGTTCAATAGTTAATTGTGTGTGGTCCATTTTTTCAATAGTAGAGTTTGCATGATTTGCTTTTTTAAGTTCGGTGATTTCTTCTTGTTGGTCACCACGCTGGCTTGGCGCGAAACCGTTGTGACATTTATATTTATGTTGTGGTAGGAATGGAATTTTGTGTATTTCACCTTTAATGTTATTTACATTAAGGGCTATGTATCCTATGTCGAGCAGAATAGGATGGTAGGCAAACGTAAAGTTATTACCTAATATCACATCTCCATTCATTTCTGGAAAAGCTATAATTTTTGGTATTATATATTTAACACCATTTAACATATTGCTATTTTTTTTAGCTTTATGCTCAATTTTTATATCTTTTCCTTTTATACCTGATACATTAATGGGGTGTTTCATTAATGTCCATTTTTCTGATGGTAAAGCATTAGGTCGCATGCACAGACTGTTGCTCCCGTATCGATTAATGAACAAAGACTATATGGTTTATAGCCTGCAAATTTAAATTCTCCTAAAACATATGTATATCTCTTTTTCCCTTGGCTAGGGGCAAAAAGAATATCTTCATTCCCGGTTGGAATGTAATACATTTCAAAAAAAATTATTATTTCTATATTTATTTTCATTTCTTTCTTTTTCATAGCTTGTCCCTGGCATGATAGGGATTTTCACTTGTTTTAGTGCAATAGCTTCTTCTTCTTCTTCTTTTTTATTTTTTTCCTTTGTTAAGTCACTATCATTGTTTATGACTAGTGGCTTATTTTCTTGCAATTTTGACTTTCCCTTTTGGGGAAATTCTAGCCATTTTTGACTTTGTGCTCTTTTGTCTCTAAAGTAGAGATTATTCTCGGAGGATTGAAACTCTATAGTAGCTGGTTTGCTATTACTAAGACTTTCTCCTACAAAGTTGTTAAATAACCATTGTTTTGGCACCTCTAAATCTTTCCAACATAATAGTGTTGGTTGAATTTCAGTGTCGAAGGGTCTTGGTTCGAACAATTCAACAATATTTCTATCTAATTCTTTTATTGATGTTTGAGGGAGCCTGGTTAGCTCATGAATTGTTCTCCATTGGATTGCTAAATCCTGGGAGTTCTGAAGTTCTTCTTTAGAATTTTCTTCAATATGCTCTTTTAGCGTAAAGATGAATTCTTCTTCTTCTGAGCTATCACTTTCAGTTTCTAGCTCATAAGGGATGTCTTCATCTTCAGAGATTTCTTCTCCTAACAATATTTCTAGGTTGTTTTCTTCAACCATTTTGACCATCTTTTTGGTATTCTTTCCTTTTCTAGGACATTCTGGAGCATAATGTCCTTCTTCATTACAAATGTAACATCGGCACTTTTTATGTTTAGGATTTTTTCCCATCTGCTTTTTCTTTCTGATGTACTTTTTCTTTTTTGAAATTTTTTTCTTTTTAAATGGCTTCCATTTATATTTTCTCGTTTTCGAAGATCTTGGTTGCGGGTTACAACCAATTTTCCAATTTTCTCTAAGTATATTATCGCAACATTTTCTGCCTCTTACATTATTACTAATTTGGCTTTTTACCTGCTTTTTAGCTCTAACTTCAACACATTTATCTGTAATAAGTCTCAGAACAAAGTTTATTCTGAAACCTAAAGTATCACTTTTATTTATTCTGTTTAAGAAGTCAGGATAACTTCTTAATGCTAATTCATCCCATGGGTTAGGGAGTTTATGAAAAAATTGTGTTAACCAGTATATGCTTGATTCTGGTCTTACTTTAAAATAGTACTTTTTATACATTTGAGCATATTCTTCAAACCGACATATATCGCAAAGTTCCATGCAAAGTGTCTCCTTGCAATGTTGCTGCTATGTAGTCTAAGAATCTTTCTTTTGTCCATGTGTTTTTATAATTAGTTATTAGAATGGACATGGATTGTGCCCAGTCTTCTATTGTTTTTTCTTGATCTTTAAAAGGTATATGAGTTAGATCAAGATATGTCCCGTTTTGGGCCACTGTTTGTTTATTCAGGTCGTCTCTTCTAGTATAAGTTGGACTTGGTTGGTCCATAGGTTCATTTTTTATTCCAGAAGATGAAGCATAATTTGTCGTTTTAATAAAATCATCATGGGTGTCTTCTTGAGTGTTTCTCAAGTATTCTTCAAAAGCTTCTTCGTTAGTAAACTCTGGAAGAGATTCTTTAGCCTTTCTTTTCTTTTGGGTGTCAGAAGTTTTTTCTTCTGTGTCAGTGTCTTCATCACTTAAAGTATTTATTTCATTTTCATCTTCTTGTGACTCAGAAGATGTTGTTTCTTCTTCTGACAACATATTAATGTTATAGTTGAAATAAGAGAGCAAGTCTTCATATTCTAAACAAGTTGTTCTTATTTGGTTTAAAATATGATTTCTTTCTTCAATTGTTGACTGAGGATCTTTATAGATTGTTTTCCAATAATCTAATATTTCAACTATATTATTATATTAATCTTGATTTGGTTCTTCGTTTTGAAGAACCATTATATTTTCTGTTCCGTAGAACAATCTGGGAATTTGGTTATCTCCAGGGTAACTCATCACATCTTGTTGTAAAATAAGAGTATTAACTGTTTTAGTTAACTCTTGTATTTGTTCTTTAGTCTCTGTTTTGAGATCTATGTCTACAATTTGAGCAAGAGATTGAATTTTTTGTTCAATCTTGCTTGTCATAGTACTTAGATTAAAAAGTTGTTGTTCAACTTTTTCACTATGTGTTTTTTGATTTTTTGATTGCATATGTAACATATCACAAATAGAATTTACAGTACTACTAACAACAGAAATATCCTTATTATAAGTTTTTGGAATATGTAAAGTATGATCATAATTTTGTTCATCATATAAACACTCTAAAGGTTCTGTTACAAAAAGTTTAGCCATTAATATTTCATAGATGGTACCTAAAACCGGTTCTCTCGGGTGCTTAAGGCCAATTCCCAGAAAGCCTGACAACCACCACTTGGTTTATACGGCTATGTAGGGATATGAGCTTTGAGAGAGTATGGGTTTTACTATGAAATATGAATGACAAATCTTTCTATAACAAGATTTTAGTTCTAACAAATGAACAAGATAATAAGAACAAGATAATAGGCAAAAGTAATTTACATAGTAAGAACACTTACTTGATGAATAAGCTGCTTGAGTTTCCTCAGGCTTAAAGCTTGATTACTATATACAAACTAGATCTTGAGTAGTAAGGGCTCTGATACCACTTACACAAAAGGAGAAAATTTTATTTATATAGCGGAAATGTTTACAAGAGTTTAGACAATGAAAGGATTATAAGGGGAAGTATTGATGTGAAGAGACCGTGTCCCCCAACTTACAACATCACTCCTATATATACAATTGAGAAGTAACTATGGTTAGCAAAAATAACCTAACTATAGTTACAAATGATCAAGTCACTAACCCTGGTTAGGTTATAGTGTATAAATATATATATATATACACACACACACGGAGCCGTTCAAGAGCGGACGTTCGCAACCCAGAAAAAGTGCGGACGTCGCTGCTCCGACCTCGATCAAGAGGCGACGGCACGACGTGGCTTGTCGGAGGGAGACCAGGGGTCGTGCGGAGGGGTCTACGGTTGGGTGGAGTCACCGGCGACGGGTTTTGCGGTGCTGCAGAGAAACTGCAGTTGCAGGTGAGGTGGCTGCCCAGAAACCGGCAAGCCAGACCTCAAACGGTGCCCAGAACGGTCGGGGACTCCTCCGGCCTCCCTCCTGCAAGCCCCGCGCCGCCGTCGCTGCCTGCTACGTGGACGTCAGCCCTTGATCGGACCTGATATATATATATATATATATATATATATATATATATATATATATATAGGGCCGTTCTAGAGAGAACCTCCTTACTTTAAGAATTTGAGGATTTTTGTTATTTTACACAAGTATGTGGCCTAATTTAATGATCTCAACCATTGATCCTTTAGATTCCTATGCAAGAATGATGTCTACAAAAAATCAACCAAATTCATAATTATTTGGTTATTCAAAATTGTGTAAACAAATGTAATCTGTTAAATAAAATTAAAACGACCATTGTGCTAATCAAATGGTTAAACATTTTTCGATTTGGCTAATTTTTTGTAGGATTCATATGTGTGTAGGTAACTAAAGAATGAGTAGTTGTGATTATTAAAATACATTCTAAAAATAAAAATATCCTCACTTTAACTCTTGATACTCCTGATATATATATATATATATATATATATACACATATATATATATATAGAACTTTGCTTTGGTGCGGATATCCGCACCGAAGCAAAAAGGTACGGATTTCCCATTTTTCCCACTTTCCGATCATATTTTTACATCTTAACCGTTCAATTTTTAGTTCCTAATGTATAGATCATCTCTACAAAATTTCAAACAAATTGCAATTTATGTATATTTTTAAGGCATCCAAAACTGCAATTTACATGAACGAACCGAATCTGTCAAACCAGAACCGTTCGTGTTTATAGTAGTAAGTTGTAGTTTTGGATGCCTTAATGATCATCAAATTGGCTGAAAATTTACAGAAGTGATCTATACATTAGGACCTAAAAACTGAACGGCTAAGATGTGAAAATATGAGCAGAAAGTGGGGAAAAACTGGAAATCTGCACCGAAGCAAAAGCTGCTGACGTCCGCACCCAAGAAGGGCTGTATATATATATATATATAATTTTAATTGACGTATGCTAAACGTATCGTATCATGTTTTTTTTTTTTTCACGTATCAAATCCACGTATCAAATCGTATAGTATCCTGTACCTGTGTCGTGCATCATAGATTGATGTACATGACTTTGTTTTCTCAGTTCTAATTTCAAAGATTACAAAAAAGTGAACATATTGGGTTTTTGGGACCGAAAACCGAAAAGTCCGACCTAAAAAGTATCAATGCGGGTTTCAATCAATTCCCAACTCCCAAATTGACCAAACTAACCCAAATCAACATGTTCCTGTTACGTTTCGGTCCTAGTAATTTTTGGGACCAAATTGACCCCAACCCATCCTACTATGGTTGTACATAGGAAAATTGCAGTCGAGTTGGATACGAATCTTGGAGAGATAGTAAAGAAACTTGAGGAAATTCGAAATTTAGGAAAGAACAAGCTTAAATGGAGCAATACGATTGACACTACAGATATGACTATGGCTAACAGGAAGTCGATCCATATTTCTAATTAGGTAAAAAAAACCCTCTCCTAGAGAACGCGCCCCACGCGCGGAGTAAAGGCAAAAATTCCCGAAGGCTTGTTCTCTCCCGGTCGAACGCTGCCAGGGCCACTGCCGCCTTGTTCTGCCCGGGAGGGGATGCTGATGATGAGATGCAGAGGGTTGTCTAAGAAGAAGCCCGGTCTAGGCAAGAAGGTTGGGTCTTCGACCATGGGCTGGACAGACAGTTCCTGTTCTGTCCCTCTCAGATCAGAGACGATGGTGGGTGTGGAGCAGCGACTCGATGGCCCTTTCCGGTGGTGGGAGCTACCATTCCGACGATCTGTGATGCGGCGGACGAGATCGAAGCGAGGCCAGGACCGATCTCGGTTTTGGATCTGGTTGTGTTCGTATGTGGGTTGTCGGATCTGTCTGCAGCATGGCCAGGCAGCGTGGTGGCCTAGGGTTGCGGCGGCGTGGCGTGGTGATGCGTGGCGGCGGAGTGGTGACATCGAAGCTCGCCGGCGGCTGAAAGGACGGTCTGGGGCGCTTGCCCCTGTTGGGGAAAGGGATGTTTGGGTTGGGTTTTTTTCCTTGGGCCTCGCTTGTCTTGTGTTGTTTTTAGTTTTGTTAGGTTTTTGGGTTTCTGTCCGGTTGGTGTTCTATTGAAAATAAGTCTCTCCTCTTGCGAGCGAGGGTGGGTATTTCTGTGTCGTGTCGATGTCATTGTTATGGTGTCATGGTCGGTCTGCTGTGTCATGGTTTGGTCTTTGGTCGGTGATTTTTGGTTATCAACATGATGGTGAATCACCCTTATACGTGGTCTGGCGGTTTTGGGTCGCGGTGTCCGAACGGGTGAAAATAGTTCGTCGTAAGGTTGGTGGCTGGGTTGTATTGGTACGGGTTTGGTTGTTATTCAGTGTAGCTCGGGGATATGAGCGTAAAATTTGGTTGGTAGGCGTTGGGCCTTTTTGGCTCATGACAGTCACTCATGTTGATGGTTCCGTAACTATAGATCCAATGTTATGTAATCTGATGGGTTATTAATGAAATTTTCTTTTTCTCAAAAAAAAAAAAAAGGACTATGGCTAACAGAATTTTTCACCAACAAAACTCAGACAACGAAAGTTTAGCGCAAGCAATAGTATTCATGTGATCTTGATGTAATTAAATAAAGAAGAAATTAATGTAAATGATTGTAATTTTAAGTGTTTTAATCTGAATTATACACTTGTTGAACACAATTTGACGACAAAAAGTAATTGCTATTATCCACAATCCACAGGACCAAAATGGGCTGAATTTGCAAACCGAGGATCCAAGTATAATTTTGTCTAAAAACAGGGACCAACAGTAGCATTTAAATCGCTTCTTCTATAAATATCTTGAAGCTCCACTCTCTCACTCAATTGTCCAAAACCCTAAAAGGGTCGCTCTCTCTCTGTGCGAAATTTCCAAAACCCTAACTCGCTAGAGACCCCAAATCTCCATGCCATGTACCTCTACAGTCTCACTCTCCAGCGCGCCACTGGCATAGTCTGCGCCATCAACGGCAACTTCTCCGGTGGAAAGCACCAGGAAATCGTCGTCGCCAGAGGCAAAGTGCTCGACCTCATTCGCCCCGACGACAACGGTAAGATCCAGACTCTTCTCTCCGTTGAAATTTTCGGCGCCATTAGGTCTTTAGCTCAGTTTAGGCTCACTGGCTCTCAGAAAGACTATATTGTAGTCGGTTCAGATTCGGGCCGGATTGTTATTCTAGAGTACAACAAGGAGAAGAATGTGTTTGATAAGATCCACCAGGAGACTTTTGGCAAATCTGGGTGTAGGAGGATAGTTCCGGGTCAGTACTTGGCTATTGACCCCAAAGGGAGGGCTGTTATGGTTGGAGCCTGTGAAAAGCAGAAACTAGTTTATGTTTTGAATAGAGATACATCTGCTAGGTTGACCATATCGTCCCCGCTGGAAGCTCATAAGTCTCATACTATAGTGTATTCGATTTGTGGGGTGGACTGTGGGTTTGATAATCCTATTTTTGCTGCCATTGAGTTGGATTATTCGGAGGTGGATCAGGATTCGAGTGGGAATGCGGAGAAGGAGGCCCAGAAGCATTTGACTTTCTATGAGCTAGATTTGGGGCTTAACCATGTCTCCAGAAAGTGGTCGGACCAGGTTGATAACGGTGCCAATTTGCTGGTTACTGTTCCTGGAGGCGGGGATGGGCCGAGTGGTGTGTTGGTCTGTGCAGAAAACTTTGTGATTTATAAGAACCAGGGACAACCGGATGTTAGGGCTGTGATCCCGAGGCGTGCAGATTTGCCTGCTGAGCGCGGGGTTCTTATAGTTTCGGCAGCGACTCACAAGCAGAAGTCCATGTTCTTCTTTCTTTTGCAGACTGAGTATGGAGATATATTTAAGGTCACTTTGGAGCATAACAATGATCTTGTGTCAGAATTGAAGATCAAATACTTTGATACAATTCCAGTTACAACTTCAATCTGCGTGTTGAAATCAGGGTTTTTGTTTGCTGCTTCAGAGTTTGGGAATCACTCTTTGTACCAATTCCAGGCAATTGGTGAAGATCCTGATGTGGAGTCTTCCTCGGCTTCTTTGATGGAAACTGAAGAGGGTTTCCAGCCTTTGTTTTTCCAGCCTAGAAAACTGAAGAACCTTGTTAGGATTGATCAGGTTGAGAGCTTGATGCCCATAATGGATATGAAGGTCTCAAATCTCTTTGAAGAAGAAACACCTCAGATATTTACGCTTTGTGGACGGGGTCCGCGTTCATCCCTCAGGATACTAAGACCCGGTTTGGCTATCAGTGAGATGGCTGTGTCGGAGCTTCCTGGAGTGCCTAGTGCAGTCTGGACAGTGAAAAAGAATGTGACTGATGAGTTTGATGCATACATTGTGGTGTCATTCGCAAATGCTACTCTTGTGCTTTCAATTGGTGAGACAGTCGAAGAAGTTAGTGATAGTGGGTTTCTTGATACTACCCCATCACTTGCAGTGTCTTTGATAGGTGATGATTCTCTTATGCAAGTTCACCCAAATGGCATTAGGCATATTAGGGAAGACGGACGTATCAATGAATGGAGAACTCCTGGAAAGAGAACTATTGTTAAGGTTGGCTCCAATAGACTTCAGGTTGTTATTGCTCTCAGTGGAGGAGAACTTATATACTTTGAGGTTGATATGACTGGTCAATTGATGGAGGTTGAGAAGCATGAAATGTCTGGAGATGTAGCTTGTCTGGACATTGCCCCAGTACCTGAAGGGAGACAGAGATCTCGTTTCCTTGCAGTTGGTTCATATGACAACACAATTCGTATATTATCATTGGATCCTGATGATTGTATGCAGATTCTGAGTGTTCAAAGTGTTTCTTCAATTCCAGAATCTCTCCTGTTTCTTGAGGTTCAGGCATCAATTGGGGGTGAGGATGGTGCTGACCATCCTGCCAACCTTTTCCTTAATGCCGGTTTGCGAACTGGGATTTTGTTCAGAACAGTGGTGGATATGGTGACAGGTCAGCTCTCTGATTCCCGTTCTCGATTCTTAGGACTAAGAGCTCCAAAGCTATTTTCTATTAATATAAGAGGCAAGCATGCCATGCTTTGTTTGTCAAGTCGCCCCTGGCTTGGTTATATTCATCAAGGACATTTCCTGTTAACACCCCTATCGTATGAGACTCTTGAATATGCGGCCTCATTTTCATCTGATCAATGTGCGGAAGGTGTTGTCGCTGTTGCTGGCAGTGCTTTGAGGGTTTTTACTATTGAAAGACTGGGAGAAACATTTAATGAAACTGTTATTCCTCTGAGGTACACCCCTAGAAAGTTTGTGGTTCAAGTGAAACGAAAGCTTTTGGTAATTATCGAAAGTGATCAAGGAGCGTTCACCGCAGAAGAGCGTGAAGCTGCAAAAAAGGAGTGCTTTGAGGCTGCAGAACTAGGTGAAAATGGAAATGGTAATGTTGAACAGATGGAAAATGGTGATACTGAGGATGACCCCCTATCTGATGAACATTATGGCTATCCTAAGGCAGAGTCTGACAAATGGGTTTCTTGCATTCGAGTTCTTGACCCAAAGACAGCAACTACCACCTGTTTGCTGGAGCTTCTTGATAACGAGGCCGCATTCAGTGTATGTACAGTGAATTTTCATGATAAGGAGTACGGTACGCTTTTGGCTGTGGGTACTGCTAAGGGACTTCAATTTTGGCCCAAGAAAAGTATAACTGCAGGATATATTCACGTATATCGATTTCTAGATGATGGAAAGTCCCTTGAACTTTTGCACAAGACACAAGTGGATGGTGTTCCTCTTGCTTTATGTCAGTTTCAAGGAAGGTTACTCTCAGGGATAGGACCAGTGCTCAGACTATATGATTTGGGGAAGAAAAGACTGCTTAGGAAATGTGAAAATAAGCTGTTTCCCAACAATATCGTATCCATTCAAACGTATCGTGATCGAATTTACGTAGGTGACATTCAAGAGGTACTTCCTTTCTCAATAATCAGATCTAGAATTTCATCTTGTTGTTTGCATGTGTCTGCCTATTGCAGTTCCTTTTCTCCTGCATTTTGTTTCTAGATACCTGTTGGTCAGAATCCCCATATTACCTTTGTGTCATATTTTCTTGCATATTGGTTAGCTAAATTTCCACATTGTTCAACCTTTACTAACATAGCCTTAAATAAGTATCTAGATGCTTAAAAATTTATAGGTAAGACATTCTTGTGGAATAGTTCAATAGCTGGAAATTTTGATGCAAGTTCTCATACAAATTAGAATTAAATAATGTACTGTATCAAATATACATATTATCGTGTTGCCTCCAGATTAGCTTTAATCTCTAATGTTTGTTGATATCGCTATATCAGCCTTTTCCATACTGGATATTAGCTTCTTTTATTGGCAGCTTTTCTGTCTGAAGACTTATTCTTCTTGCTTGCCGTTCTGTCCAACTGTTGTTTACTAACTATGTTTTCTGTGGTGTTAATTTATTTTGCAGTCATTCCACTACTGCAAGTATAGACGGGATGAGAATCAGCTGTATATATTTGCTGATGATTGAGTTCCAAGATGGCTTACAGCATCATTCCATATAGATTTTGACACCATGGGAGGTGCGGACAAGTTTGGAAATGTGTATTTCGTGCGGTTACCACAGGATGTTTCAGATGAGATAGAAGAAGATCCAACAGGTGGGAGGATAAAATGGGAGCAGGGGAAGTTGAATGGCGCTCCCAACAAAGTAGAGGAGATAGTGCAGTTTCATGTCGGTGATGTGGTCAGCTGCTCGCAGAAGGCATCTCTCATTCCAGGTGGTGGTGAGTGCATCATTTATGGGACAGTGATGGGTAGTTTGGGTGCATTGCTTGCATTCACTTCCCGTGATGATGTTGACTTCTTTTCTCACCTGGAGATGTATATGAGGCAAGAGCATCCCCCCTTGTGTGGAAGAGATCACATGGCTTACAGATCAGCTTATTTCCCGGTTAAGGTAATTCAGCTGCTGTTTATTTCTACATTACCTTGATTTGTCTGGAGTTACTTTGACTCTTGAGTATTTCATGTGTCTTATTTTACATGGATTTATGTTCTAATTTTAATTTGCTAATGATTAATTTTGCAGGATGTTATTGATGGGGATCTATGTGAGCAGTACCCAACATTGCCTATGGATCTACAGAGGAAAATTGCAGATGAGTTGGACAGAACTCCTGGAGAGATACTGAAGAAACTCGAGGAAATTCGAAATAAGATCATTTAAGAAAGACAAGCTTAAAGGTAGCCTCCTGAAATTTGTCATACTTTGTGGATTTAGCATGCGTTCCTGAAGTTATATCATTATATTGGTCAAATGGATTCTTGATACTATTGAGAACTTTCATATGTGCCGCTTCAGAGGGTTAATTTTGCATGGATTGTTGCTGATCATCGTAGTTACAAGACACATTGGTGGTTGTCTTTTCCTCGTTTTGAAGAGTTGGGTAAACAGTTTCTGACGTAATAATATTGAAACACTATTGGCAAATGAATGAATGTTCAGATTAACCAGAAGTAGTAATATGCATCTTTGTGCCTTGTAGACAGCATTTTCTGTTGTAATTATTTGTATTAGATTTTGTTTTTGTTTCTTGTTCCTTCCGTTTTTGACAATACCTTGGTCTGATTGTACGTTTCTCTAAAATGGTTTATGAGATAATCTGAATTCACTGAAAGTCCATTTGCAATGTCATCTTTGATTATGATGTTCAAAGGATATGTCGTAGAGTGAGGTTGTTAAATTGGGTTTATTTGTCTCGTTATATTCCCACCGTTGAGAGGTACTGGATATGTTGCATTTCTTTAGGGGTTGAAAGTGCTGAATTGATTCTATTGAGTGTCAACAGAGACACTGCGCGGTATTTGTTTAGTTTTACAATGGGGGTGTGTGGAATTTTAGATTATATGAAGGGTTTTTGTCCATTTATCTCATTTCTAGGGATTTTTTTTCAATTTATCTCATTAAGTTTTTTTAATTCCTTCTTACCTAAAACACTAACCATGAGCACACAATCTGCATCAATCAAGAAAAACTAGAAATGAGATTTTTTTCCCATTTACCCCATTAAAACACTAATTTCTAGGGGTTTCTTTTCATTAGTTTTTCTTTATTTTTTTCCTATTTACCATATTAAGTTCTTTTAATTTATTCTCTCTCTCTAAGTAACAAAAGGTGAGGGTAAAATGATATTAAAAAACAAAAAAACAAAAAAATCTTAATAAGGTATTAGGGATTAAAAACACTAACCATGGGCACACAATCTGCATCAATCAAGAAAAACTAATGAAAAGAAACCCCTAGTTAAGGACCACATGGAAAACAGTGCTTGGGAGCAGTTGAGTACACTCAATATTCTCAATTTCTCATCGTTCCTTTGCCGTCCTCACCCGTAGTTGCTCCAAAGGCCACAACCCAAAAGCGTCATGGATCATATCCAAACCAGCCAAAATATGACGCCGCCATTGTTAAATTCCAGTAGCCCAAAAAAAAAAAAAAAAAAAAAAAATCTCAAACCAAGACAACCGAGAAACTCAGATGACATGCCGGCGTACAATTCTCGGGCAAATCGATCCAGAATAACTCCTCCATGGGGAAATTGAGGCGCTGCTAGAGCGAATTGAGAGCTAGGTGTAGCTGTGGTATAGAGGACTAACTCCTCCTCCATCTCCGAATCGTTTACAGCGTCACCGTTCGTAATCTGGTTGAACTGAGAGGCGTTCAGATCGACTGGCTCGGAATCGAAGAAAGCTCCAAAACTTCGGATCTCAACCTCCGAGTCCGGAGCATCCATGGCGCTGCAGTTGGAGAACTCGCGCGCCGGCGTCTTGCTGGAGAGAGAGAGAGAGAGAGAGAGAGAGAGAGAGAGAGAGAGAGAGAGAGCGTTCTGCTGGAGGAAATGAGAGAGAGAGAGAGAGACCGTTCTGCTGGAGGAAATGAGAGAGATAAAGTGACATGATGTAAATTCATAATTAGATTAAGGGCAAAATGGTCATTTAGTTGTTAAATGGGTAGGTGGGAACCAAAAAACTGTTGCTGGAGTAAATGAGATAATTTGGGCTCATTTTAGTGCTTTGGGTCAAGAACCCTTATATGAAATCTTCTCAACAGGGCTTTCATCATTTGTGTAATGAATTATACAGTTGGTTTTTGAAATTTATCTCAATACAAGTGATTCCTAGCAATACAAGGAAACAGAAAAACAAATCCAATAAACCAATATAATATCACTCGAGTTATTTTGTTGCGCAGTATCTACTACTCTTTAATTCTCCCCCCAGCTGTGAATTTGCCATGGAACATTTCTTGTCTAACCAGTTGATTTTTGTTCGAAAATACGAGCTCAATGTTCTCAAGCGGCTCTCCATGAGAATTCTAATAAATAATTATATGATCCTTGTTCAAGTAAATCCTTATTTGTGTGTCTGGCCCAAACTCTAGGTTACTTGATCTAATGGTAATAGGGTGTAATCAGAAGGATCTAGATATTCCTATTCAGTGTATGATTACCTTTCCTTCTATGATTCAGATTCTATGCATTGTAATCCTCTATATAAAGAGGCTCCTATTATCAATGAGAACACACAACAATTCTCTCTCAATTTCTGATTCCCTAAAACACGTTATCAGCACGAGCCCTAACCACAAAAACCAAAAACCAAAAAACTGAAAATCTTCGTCGCTACCGCAAGCACCTAGCCCACGCTAGTTGCCTCACCACTGTTGAGACTCACCGCCACTGCTCTCCCTGCAGCACCTCCGCACATCCGCTGCCCCTGCATGCCCATTGCATCCTTCTCCTCCTAGTTTCTCCTCTCGTTCTTGTGCATATCACCCTATTGGAGTCGTTTTGAGACCTGTACACCAATTGGAGTGGGAGCTGTTCAAAAGCGAATCTGCTATGAATTTCAACAAATTTGATTCGCCTAGGACTGAAGCTCGTTTGCAATCCCACAACGAGGATCGAATACGCTCTGCAATCCTAAGAGGTATGGTTTACTAAAAGTTCCCGCTTTTGAAGTTTTTTTTGTTCTTTTTCGCTTCTTTTTCTCGGGGACTTGCAACCTCCCTTCTTCTACCCCCCTTTCATCATCATAGGGGAGACCAAATTAAGCCGAACTGTGGGGGTTCATGCTCACTCCAAGCTTGGAGCTTGAAGAGTCCTCCAAACTTAGAGTTTATTGAGAAGTTATGATCGACCACAAACACATCATTGTTTCGATCTAATCCAATACCTCTCGGAAATTCCCAATTTCTTGGAAGCGACTACGCTCAGAAATTTTATATGTTTTTGTGGTAGCCTTTTCGCTCCGAAACTAACCCTAATTTCTTGTTCTCTTTCTGGATGAGTAACCTGAACAAATTGGACTTTGCTCCATTGGGAACAACTGGCTCTGGATATCATAGGTGGGTTCGTGATGTCCGCTAACATCTCAAGGCCGATGGAATCTTGGATACGATTCTTGAGCCTAGCCAGGACGTGCTAACTGTTGACCAAGCTCAAGCTTTGGAAGCAAATAGAGTAGCCTTAGAGGAAAATAAGGCGAAAGCCATCATCCTAATGACTCGTCATATGGATGATTCGCTCTAGTACGAGTGTATGAATGAAGACCCCAGAAGGCTGTGGGTCTCACTTGAAGAAAGATTTGGCAACGTCCATGACTCCTTGCTTCCTGACCTAGAAGTGAGATGGCATAGCCTCCGCTTATGTGATTTCAAGTGAGTTCTTGACTATAACTCGGAAGCACTTCGCATTAAATCCTTAATGGAATTCTGTGGTAAAGAGATCACAGATGCGATGTTGATTGAGAAGACTCTGTCTCTGCATTGATGGTAGCTAAGAACTATCGAATTGATGTCAATGCTAGACACATCACAAGATTTCATGAGCTTATTGGAGCCATGAACGTAGTTGAAAAGAACGACAACATACTTGTGAAGAACTATAATTCGAGATCCGTGGAAATAGAGCATATTCCGGAATCCAATTATAGTTTCGCCCCTAAGAGAGGGCACCAAGAGCGAAACCCTAATCTTAGGGATACTTCTGGACATCCTAGTCCATATAATCGCTCTACTTGGGAAGGTAATCGCCAAAATAGGCGAACACGAAACCGAAGAGGTCAACGTGGAAAGAGAGGGGGAGGCAACGCCTCTGGCCATGTTGGTGGCGCCATCAACACTAAGAGCCATCTAAATGATGCTTTCAAAGCCCCTCAATCAATGGAGTGAAGGGTTGAAGACTACAAATCTGACTGGGATCAATAGATCGCCAATTATGTTTAAGTGTTTATTTTTCCAAGAGATGTAATAGGCAATTGCTATATATTTTTGTAGTAGATGCCAATGGTTTAGTCTTTCTTCAAAGTAGGCTCACCCAAAGTAAGTGTGATGTCTAGGAAGGTTATGAGATTAGTGGTACTTAAGTGAGCTTTGCTCCACCGACATCTCTCTACTCACCTGGTCACATTTATTTTGGAATTACCGAAAGAAGTTAGACGACTACCATTGTTTTGCATTGGCTAGCCTTTTAGATTAAATTTTCTTTGATCAAAGAGACAATGATGTAACTCCGTTAGCTTATGAATAAAATTTCGAGTTCTTCTCATGATGACTCAGTTTTGATTTTGAGCATATTTCTTTGTGACTACGATGGCTGGGTCATCAGTATTGATTCAAGGACATGGAATAGCCCAAGTTCCCCTTGCCAAAAGGCACCTTGATTACTGTCGCAAAACTGTCTACGCTCCTAGGGCAAATCGCACCTATGAATAGTGATAACTCATAATTTCATACATTTTTTATACCCTTAAATGTAGGATTCTAGGCTTAGTTCTTGTCATTTTTGAGTCATTTACTTTGTGTTTGTGTTTTGTAGGTTAAACTGAAGAAAAGAAAGATTTGGAGCTTGAGTCAAGCAGGATTGAAAGGATGCTGGCCATCCTGATCTTCCAGAATTGTCTCCGTTTTGCATCAACTTCACGGATCAAACTGTACCTTCTCAGAAGGATTTAGCAGGCGAGCCTTATACCGTTGGAAAGATACGGATGTTAGCTTTCTGAAGAATTTTACAGAAGTGGATTCGCATTCTTCTGGAGGAAGCTTTGATGATTTAAGTGAACCTAGTTCGGGAAGGCAGATTCTGACGGATTTTGTATATCTTTTGAGAATCTGGTTTGTGAAGCCCAAGTCCATTGCTCTTAACACTTTGACGGGATAAGACTGAACATGTCTTACATATTTGGAGTAGTTTCTTGCATTGAATTTAATAACACTGCGTTTCTTTGGAGAGAAGAAAGCTATTCCAAGTTGGACTAGAAAACTTAAGAAGCCCAAGTCAAGTAGGAATTGAAAAGGAAGATAGAAGGTAGAAAACCTAGCACGTTGAGACAGAAGACACAGCATATTCGGCAGAGAACAAGGAGAAGAAAAAACTCTCACCATCGCTGGTTCCGAGTTCCTCAATTCTTCCATTGTCTGTTTCATGATTTCTTTGATTCTAGTCATGCTTTTCATAGTTATGGATTGCTAAACTTCTAAGCTAGGGCTGAGATGAAGCCCCTAGTATGACTATTCTATTTGTTTAGTTGGTTGCTATTGAATTTCTGGATTTCTATGTTAAACTCTTAATCACCGTTTCAATAGAACTTTTATTCAAAATCTTTGCTCGGGATCAATAAGACCTAGGTTTTGTTTATGAGTTATTTGGTTGGAGAACATGATGCTTGATCAATGAGTAGATGTTTTCTAGGGTGCCAAAAGATAATTCAATCTTGTGATTAGGGAGTTGTGAATTAAGAATACAAGTGCTTGATCATAGTCGATATTCTTGTTTGCATGATTTCCTAGTTCTTTTGTGCTTAATGGAGTTGAACATGTTTGCTTGAACCTGATCATTAAGTGGAGTAAATTATAGTTTGGCTACTTGAGTTCTATACAGGATCAACAAGTTGGAATTCATAGGTTAGAAGAACTTTGGCATATGTCTGGGATCAATAAAGCTTATGTACGGAAATCTTTAGCATGAAATCTAGGGAATTCAATGGTTATCAACTAGAGAATCGGATAGAAGTATTAGGGGGTGGATTCAATGCTTTAGCATCTTCATAATCTGCTTTCTTTAGAGTTTAAATCTCATTGCACATTCTTGTTTTTAATTTCAGTTTTCCTTTCTTTAATTAAACCTCAATCACATCATAAAAATCAGTTTGTTTCACTTAAGTATAGCACATTTGTCATAGAAAAATTGTTTCAATCAGTCCTTGGGGGAATGACCTCGTGCTTGCACATCTATCCTACAATTGAATCGTGCACTTGCGAGTACTAAATTAAAATTGACAACAAATAGCCAATGAATTCCATGCGGAAACGCATGTAGAGAACGGAAATGAGTTCCTTTGCAATACCTCTAATGATTGCGAATAAAGACACATCTTAGAGAAGTTTATGTGTCTCTCTAGTGGACTTTATGTCACTATTCAAGCTATTAAATCCAATAAAGTTATGAGAGAAGATCTCTTGGATTTAGACACATATTGGCTTTGTCATGACAAGATAGGTCATCCTAGTCATGATATGATGATCCGTCTACTAAAGACTTCACATGGACATTCTTTCTCTCGAGCGAAACGAAGCATGAATCAAAGGTTCATTCTTGGACTAAGTATGACCGCCGCCGTTGCCTAGGGCACCCGCCTCTGTCCACCACCAGCCTAGGGCTAGTATAGTCCTTATCCATGATGCCATGGATAGCGTACATCATGGCGATGACGCCCCAGGTGATGTTGCAATCACCAACTTTGCTTCAAATAGCGTTTCAAATGCTTAGGCCCAACCAAAATCCTCATTGGTTGATTCTAAAGCCTCTCGCTCGTTTTACAAAGCCCGTTCCTTAGGGAAATTAGGACTGAGATTGTCCTATGCAAGTGATATGACAATACTCATTCTGTTCTTACATAGAATCTGTAGGGATTCTGTGGACTGATTCAACCAACCTGCGGACGTTTAAATATCTCATGATGTTGGTTGACACGCAGACACGTTGGTCACGTGTTGTGCCATTGTTCACTTGTAATGCTGCTTATGCTACATTCCTAGCACATATCTGTCACGCCCCAGATTTTACACACATGAAAATCGATATATATAACCCCATAATTATATATGCGTGAACGTCCAGTCATTAATACAAAATACCTGAAATCTTTTTCCCTTAAACTTACACACATATTGATGCCCTGAACCCTCAAAGTTAATATACACTCGCTCCAAAGAGTTATATATTACACAAGCTTACGAATTAAATTGTCAACAACAAGATAAACGTAAATGCTGCTCAGAGTTAACTATACAACGGAAGTCCTTATCAATAGTAAGTCATAAAAGAAATGGCTTCCTACCGTAAAGCTGCAAAGGCGCTACCTCAGCTTCAGCCCATCTCCCAAACCTAGCAGCACCTCTTCTTCGATGTTCTTCCACCCTCGTTGGTCTCTCATATCGGTCTCTCTCCTTCTCGATCTATCTCTCACCTTTTCTTCTGGCCAGATCTGTATGCTTTGGTTCATGATTATTCTTTCTCTCAAACCCTGATTTTCTCCGACAGCCCCTCTTTCCCTTTCTTACCTATCTCAATGTCACCCACCAAATTGAGTTTCAAACAGCTTGGTGGCCACTGGGTTGACCTGGATTCAGGGGTTATTCGCTTTGGGTATCTCAATTCAGTTTCGTTTCGTGTCGAATCCGATTCAACTTGATGCTTCAAATTCAACAGCCGGGTTTCTCGTGTCGGGCTCGTCCGAGAGGCGTGTGGAAGCACTTGATCGAAGCAGCAGTAGCAACATGTTCCCCTCCACTTCTGTCGCCAATGTCTTATGGTCTTGACAATCTTTTCCTTCTATAAACTTGCAATGTTGTATGTGATTGTTGAAGCTTGGGTATGTGACCCCTTTTTTTTTTTAATTAGTTAGGTGCGAGATGAAGGAAATATTTTGACCAGGGCAGCCTTTACCCTTCCAGGGGTTGATCGATGTTGATGAATGAGATATCGAAGGGGTGAGCATTCCCTTTTCTGTGTTACAGTTTGGCCTCTAGTAGAAATTTTGTTGCTTCTAAATTTACTATCAAAGGCTCATTTGTTCCTATATTCATGCTTATATCTTTCTTTAAGTTTAACTGCATTCTGTCACACGAGCAGTACATAAATTAAACTAAGTATGGTAGCTTGAAGTAGATTTTAAAGATTTAACTCTCATTCTGAAAGGAAAAGACAAAAATCTTTTGAGGAGTGTTACCGAAAATTTTTTTCCTGGTCGAGTTTCAGCAATCATGGGTCCTTCAGGAGCTGGGAAAACAACATTTCTTTCTGCGTTATCAGGAAAAGTAACTGGATGCACTGTGACAGGTTCAATTCTAATAAATGGAAAAGCTGAACCAATGACTGCCTACAAGAGAATCATTGGCTTTGTGCCTCAAGATGATATTGTGCATGGAAACTTGACTGTGGAGGAGAATCTCCGATTTAGTGCAAGGTGCAGGTATGTGATCTACATCTTTAAAATTTTCTCCATCATTGCTTGAAAAAAAAAAAAGTTTCACCATAATGTACCATCAAAATTTTCTTATTGACAAACCCTTACGGCCCTAGGTTCATCATAAAAAATATTTGTCTCTTTATTGGGTGTTTCTCAGTCATCCTTTATCAGACTTCTATATGCTAGTGAGGTGGACACTAATACTACATGTTAGTCTCTTATGTCACCGGAAATTATTTCCTCGTTATACAAAAGCTAGGGATTTGTTGAATGCAAAAGAAAATGATCATGATGCTATTGCACTAGCATTTCTACTTATCTTCATACATGATTCTATTTGGTTGGGTACTTTCCTAGCTACACCCCACCCATTAGATATGATAGGTAGTCATCATATGTTAATATTAAACTCTGAATCAATAATCATGTAAGTTTTGTGTCAATCAGTAATTTTCTGTGCTTCACTCTTATAGCGATTACATCTTGTTGGTGGTCACCTTGATACTGCAGACTGTCTGCCAACATGCCAAAACCTGATAAAGTTCTGGTTGTTGAAAGAGTTATTGAGGCTCTGGGACTAGGGGCACTGAGAGATTCCATGGTAGGTACTGTGGAGAGGTGTGGAATCTCAAGGGGTAAAGGACTGGGCAAGCAGTACATAAATCAAACTAAGTACAGTAGCTTGGTATAGGGACTGGTCCTAGTTTTATTTTGTGTTGTCTATTGAGTTATATATTTAATTTTTGCTTACACTGGCCTGCTTTTGTAACTGATTTCCATGTTGCAAGATTGAATTTTTTATTTTTTATTTTTTGGTTGCAGGATTTTGGTTTGGGTACACTTGTGACTATCTTGTGGATTTTCTTATTGCAGGTAATTGCTTTACTTCCTGCATCGTCTTAAAATGTAGATGTTTTTCCATTTATTTTCTGCTATTTGTTATTGGTTGCACTATTAGTAGTGACTAGTGAGATTGTTTTCATACAGAGGCTGCATCATATAGTATTGCTGTTTTCATGTACATGTCATTTTGGGAGACCTGGGAGACCCTTGATTAGTTTTCCTCAGGTATCTTTCACTCCTTCCAATAATTTTGTTGACTTGATTAGTTTAAACTTGATACACGTATCGATATGATTAAAGTGAACCAATCTGAGAACTACTTTGTAGTTCAGATTCCCCCACAAAACTGTACAATGCTTTTATGGTTGCAATAGAGAAAGGAAACATAACTATTGCTGTTAGTGTCCTATTAGAAATTTATTAGATTAGCACTATTAATTTGGTACCTCGATCCTTTAATAATTGTATGTAGTGCTTATGTTTTTCAGTGCAGATACATTGTATCAATTATCTAAATTTATGTTTATTGGCTTGTTTGTTTAGGTTCTGATTTTGGCAAGGACAAATCATTGGAGTTCCTGCAGCTCAGGATCTATTGAAGGTTGATAGTAACTAAGGTTTGAGTAAGTGAGAGGCAGTGAGAAGAGAGATAAGAGAGTGGGAGGACATTTATAAGAACTGTCGGTGGGCTTAGTAAAGCCGCTTGGTCGGAAAGTCCTTCCGAGTAGTACAATCAAAGGGTAAGTAAAAAATTGGGGCAAATGATTGTTTTGATGGAGTAAACGACCATGTATAAATTAAGAAATTCTTAAATGCATTGATACAACTAATGCAGGATTTGACGGTGGAGTTGTGAGATGAAAATCTTTGGTTCATGCATGTACATCCTGAATTTTGTGTTTTCTTTTCTTGTGGAAGCAAAAGTCTGAAAAAGTCATATATGTTGGTTAGGAGTTGACTCTGTGTTTGGCGGGACCTTTTCAACTTGCTTTGTTTTGCTCTTCTTGCAGGTTTGGATTTGAATTGCATCCCTTGATCTGTGTATATACTCATGGCATCAATCTTGTGAAAATATATACATGATATAGATTTTGATTCTTTTTTTTTTCCTTCTATTGTTTCCTCTGTTCATATACTCATGGCATCGATCTTGTGAATATGAAGATCACGGGGATTATTGATTAATTTTGATTCTGACTTTTATGTTTATATCATGTGAATGCCATTTAATTATTTTTACTTTGGTTGATGTGGCCTGCCTTGTTATGGTTATGATATTTTAATTATGAAATCGCACACGTCTAGAGGGCAGACTATGCTACCAAATGTGCTTTAGCTCCCTTATCTACATTGTTCTTTATCTGCATTGTTCTTGAAATCGGGTTGGGTGTTTATCTTTTGGTTATGGGTTTATAGCTTTTGACCGAATTAAATGTTTGTTCAGTATATATATGATTGTTTATTGGGTTATAATGGACTTGCTGCATTTGCTTCTTAAATTTAATGAACCTTATTATGTCCAAATCTGAAATATGCCTATAATATGAAATCTGATTGCATCATAATAACTTGCTGCATTTGCTTGTTTCAGTGGGAAAGGAAATCAAATCTTGCTTACACACAGAAGGATATTGATGTGGTTCGAGCTGAATGGGCAAATCATGTTATGAAGTTCTAACTTTGGTTCTGTTTAAGGTAGATGAGTAGCATCAGGAACTGCTTTTGTGCATTTATATATAACTGATGGAAAGTGTTGATGAACCTAAATTATGCATGCAGTTGCTTTGCCTAGCTACTCTTTCTTTACCTTATAGGTTTTTGACTTAGTGCAATATTAGGTAAATGATCGAGATCGATAAGATGGTTTTTTGGTTATCTTGATCATTATGTAACTGTTGGCTAGGTTTAGAGTTGGAACTATGGATTGTATTTTGGATGATGTTGATGCAATGAAACGTAGCCATCATTTTCAATGCAGATTTTAGTCCAATTTTATGGTTTCGATGATTGTAAATGAATGATGTTGAAAGGCAACATATATATGCAGGTTTCACAATTATGTTGTATCAAGAAAATAGAAACAACATAAATAAATGATCATCTGTTGTTTCTACCAAGTTCAAACAACAGAGAAGTAGAGTTCAAAGAGCTCTCAGACAACAGAAATAGGTGGTTGATATGTTGTTTCTACCAAGTTCAAACAACAGAAAAGTAGAGTTCAAAGAGCTCTCAGACAACAGAAGTAAGTGGTTGATATGTTGTTTCTACCAACTTCAAACAACAGAATTATGTTGTTGCATACGAAATCAGTCAACATATAACTGTCGTTGTTCTTCAAATCAGACGACAGAAGCATCAACTAAGCTTAATATTAGTTCAATCAAACGACAGAAACAACAAAAACTCCGTCATCTTACATTAACTACATCGACAGTTATTTTTTGAATCCGTTGATGAAGTGAATTTCCAACAACATTAATATGTAGTTGTATGGTGTTTCAGACGACAGATAGACTCCGATTCTTCAATATTAGGTACTTCAGACGACAGATTATCTGTCGTCTGAGTGCATTATCAACGACGGAGAATATCTGTAGTTCAATCAAATGACAGAAACAACAAAAACTCCGTCATCTTACATTAACTACATCGACAGTTATTTTTTGAATCCGTTGATGAAGTGAATTTCCAACAACATTAATATGTAGTTGTATGGTGTTTCAGACGACAGATAGACTCCGATTCTTCAATATTAGGTACTTCAGACGACAGATAATCTGTCGTCTGAGTGCATTATCAACGACGGAGAATATATGTCGTCTGAATGGCTTAGAGACGACAGCCACCTAGACAACAGATTTTTACTTCATCAGACGACAGAAATAATCTGTCGTCTGAAGGCTTTTTTGGCATAGTGGATCGCTCCAAAGAGTTATATATTACACAAGCTTACGAATTAAATTGTCAACAAAAAGATAAACGTAAATGCTCCTCAGAGCTCACTACAACGGAAGTCCAAATAACGGTAAAGTCACAAAATTGGCTTCCTACCGTAAAGCTGCTAGCTCGATGCCTCAACCTCGATTATCCTAACCTGCAGGATTAACCCCTACACCGTTGGAATGGTGCCCCGGGTTGCCACACAACAAACCCGGTAAGCTTTTGCAAGCCCGTATGAGTAACTCAAAACACACATGCACAACTCACGCCAAAAACGAGGAAAACCTTTCAACCCGCGAATAAATAAAACATACCATGCTTTAAAAAACAATACTCTTTTCCCAAGAGAAACAACGAAAGTCACACCGTGACAAAATCATATAAATCGTTAACCTAACAATTCAAATATGATAAATCGATCCAACCTGGACAAAACAGCAAATAGGTCCAACCTGGACAAAACAACAAATAGGTCCAACCTGGACAAAACAACAAATAGGTCCAACCTGGACAAAACAACAAATAGGTCCAACCTGGACAAAACAACAAATAGGTCCAACCTGGACAAAACAACAAATAGGTCCAACCTGGACAAAACAACAAATAGGTCCAACCTGGACAAAACAACAAATAGGTCCAACCTGGACAAAACAACAAATAGGTCCAACCTGGACAAAACAACAAATAGGTCCAACCTGGACAACACCAATCAATCATACTTATCGTTAACCTAACAAATAGAATATGATAACTCGATCCAACCTGGATAAAACATAATTAGGTCCAACCTGGACAAAACATGTACCCAGGAATCTTAAGTAACCTACTTAGATCCCTGAAGTACGATGGCAGACAGACTAGAGCTCTAACTGAATCGTAACCTGTCACCCGGCCAAGGTTCAATCTTACGATATAATATTGCCATGAGGATGCAACCTGCAACCCCGGATCCTTAGGCCAACTTGACCCTTAGATCAAAACGTCAAATCAAATCAAAAGGAGAAATCACAACCTATGACTCTCAAATCCTCAAACACTTTTCAAAACAATAGAAATACCATTTCCCACCACCCAAGGTGGCGCCAAATGAGGCGAAACCACATCCGAGACCTCCCAAAGTCCCCGGAATTCGTCCACGATCGATGTGACTAAACCACAAGTCGATCGGACGCTCGAATCCTCACGGATCGAATAAATCGATAGGTATGAAACTGCAAAAATCATAACAATTCCATACGAACTCCAAAATTTGCATATTATATATCGAAACGCTCGTATCAACGAGTAGAACATATATGATACCAAAAACAGTTCCTTAAGTGGCCGGAACGCCGCCGGAACCCCACCACAGACGGTGGTGCACCGCCGCCGGCCAAAACTCAAAATCTCCCAAAACTCCCAACATCAAAAAGCTTCATCTAAGCATGCTTGTGAACTTTCATAACTGGATCGAAGTCAGAAAACAAGCTTAAGGGATCGAAAACTACCTCACAAGCCGTGAACAGTGATCCAATCCGAGTTGATCGAGTTTTCACGTAAACCGGTCGAAACAAACACCAAGGATCGACCAGGGAGCTTGTTCTGAACTCAACCCAAGAAAATCGAAGCCACGCCGACGTCGGAACTGTGTTTTCCGGTCGGGTCCGATTTCTCCAATCTGCACCGCCTTGAACTGCCACCGAGACGGAGAATCGCCGTAAGAGAACACCAGAGGGACGACCAGACGGAGGAGACGACCCTGCTGGCCAAGTTTCACGGCCGGAGACCGCCGCAGTCGGCCAGAAAAGTCGGGTCGGAATGCCGGGTTCGGGAGAAACTTCTTCCAATTGCCATAACTTCCTCATACGAACTCCAATTCTCGCGTTCCACAAGTCCACGAACTCGTATCGACGCGCTCTACAACTTTCGTGAAGGAATTTTTCGGAGAATCCCAAAGCATCAAAAGTCAACCTTGAACCCCCCCTAAAGTCATACTTTTCAATAATTAATTCGTCCGAAACACTTCCGCTCCGTCCACAAGCCACGAAACCGTCCAACAACCATAAATTAGATTTTGGAAATTCCTCGGAAAATAATTACGAATTTCCAGGGCATCACAATATCATACAACAACGGGCTCACTCCCTGAATCATCCTATTCAGTCAATTGGATTTAACTATGCTAGAGAGTTTACATCGAAAACTTTCGATGGTTATTGCATTGGGACTAATATTGGACATTATATTCCCATGAACACACCTAATTGGTCTCGCGGAAACGACTATGATGGTAGTCCGGACATTGGTAATGCGCACTAATTTCCTTATATCCGCTTGGGGTGATGCAATATCGCATGTAGCTATGCTAATTCGTGTATGACCCACCGCCACTCAATGTACCTCTGCGTTATAGCTAGTGACTGGGTATAAGTATCGTACTTACGCATATTTGAGTCTGCCTTTATGTGTCAATTGTGCCGCCACAGCGCTCTATAATGGGTCCTTACAGACGAATGGGCAACTTAATGCCCTTGCTTGGCGATCTCCTTACCGCTAGATTTGCGGATGTCACTTTGATGAAACAGTCTTCCCGTCCTTAGAGGGAGATAAGAACACAGATGTTCAGTAGGAACGACAAGAATTGTCATGGTCTGTCCCCACTATGTCTCATCTCGATCCCAGTTAAAGTGACGAGATCACACAAATATGCTGCAAACATGCCTGCAAGGATGGACGTTCCAACGAGAGGACATAGCGCCACCCTACATGGAGGTAGGTATGACGCCAACTCCAAAGAGAGTGGCACTCTGGCGTTACAAGCCATGGCCCCAGCTTGGATGCATTGGAACCCCGTGGATTCGAAGGATACTTTGGCACATTCCAATCCTTTGATCATCAAGACTCAAAATCCGTCTCATGAGAATCTTCCGGGCTATGGTTATCATTGGGGGACGCCTCAATGTCAGAACCTATTCCTGAGAATATAGAGCTTTATGAAAATTACACTAGTGTGCATGAGACGTGGGATAGAAACTCCATCATAATTGATGATGTAGTTGGGCATTTCGTTGCGCATGAGTTTGTTGAGTCTGATGATATCAATACCAGCAAAAACGTCATTGCACACAGATTTTAAACTTACTGACTTTCACACTGATAAAAAAATCTGTGGGATTTAGTTTTTAGCAACAGATATCAGTGTGAAAAAATCAATTGAACCCTACTTGAGCACATGTTGACAATATTGTCACTGAAATCTGTGTGATATAGTGTTTTCCACAGATATCCGTGTGTCCCAAATGTTTAATAGATATAGATATATGTGAGAAATATTCTGCACACTGATATCTGTGTGTGATAAAAAGATTATAATTTATTAAATAACTTTATACTTACAGACATCTGTAACAAAGCTTTTACACACAGATATCTGTGTGTAATAACAAAAATATAATTTATCAAATAACTTTATACTCATAGATTTCTGTAACAAAGTTTTTACACACAGATATCTGTGTGTAATAACAAAAATATAATTTATCAAACAGTTTTATACTTAGAAAATTTTTATTTCTTGCCCCAAAATTAAAAAATTTATTAGAAAGAATTTTAACAAAATATGTGAATAACAATTACTAACAGAAATCAGTGTAAATCACAAATACTTACAGAAATCCGTGTGAGTAAACACATACTCACAGAAATCAGTGTAAATCACAAATACTTACAGAAATTTGTGTGCGTAAACAAATACTCACAAAAGTCAGTGTGAGTAAATAATCACTCACAAAAATCAGTGTGAGTTGAAATGAATTTGATTTACATGAAAACTGCATCTGTCTCTTTCTTGCCTTTTAAAATCAGAACACTTTAACAAAATTCAGTGTGAGTAAATAAGCACTCACAGAAATCAGTGTGAGTTGAAATGAATTTGATTTACATGAAAACTGCATTTATTTAAAATCAGAACACTTTATTTAAGTGTTCTGATTAAAAAAATCAGAACACTTTATTTTAAAAAAATAAAAATCGAAAAACTTTATTCACTCTATCCCATCTGCTCTGCACTTGTCTCTTTCTTCTATCCCACTTGCTCTGCATTTATTTACACTCTGTCTCTCTCTCTCTTCCCATCTGCCATTCTCTCTCTTTCTTCTATCCCATCTGCTCTGCATTTATCTACACTCTTTCTCTCTCTCTCTTCCCATCTCCTCTCTTTTTCCACAGCCTATTTCAAATACTCAACTATCCAAATCTCAGTCTCATCTCC
>BDJD01001272.1:128037-147876 GCA_002564525.1 Rosa multiflora
CGATCTATCCATTGAAAGTAAGATTCGTTGGGTTTATTGGATTTAAATTTTAATAGTTTCAGTTTTTGATAATCTCCTTTGCAAAGTTTGAAGTTCTTAATCCATGTCTTTCTATGTTCAGTAGTGCTTTACACCGAAGACTGGTTACGGCATCGGTGGAGATTTTTACCTAGAAGATCTTCCAACAACCTCTTATAACAATTTGGATTTTGAATTCGATTCTATTGAACCAGAAGATATGCCAGAACTATGTTTGTTGATGAATCGGATCTGGGAATAAAAGAAATAATCAGAAGTATTAAAATTTAAGAACGATTTTATTAAAAAAAAAAATTGGTAAAATTATTTTCTTTAATACAAATGGACTGATGAAATGTCAGAAATATTTATTTAATATTTAGCAAATTCACACTTATGCATTTTACAAATATATTTTTATTAATGATTTGATGGACCTGCATAGTGTTGGGAAGTGGTGGGTCCCATTATTATAATCTACACTGATTTTTCTATCAGTGGGGAAAGACCAAAGACCACGGCACCAAATTGAACAGACGTAGTATCTGTGAGTGTAGGGTAGCCATTGGGCTTCCCATACAGATTTCAGTAGCGATTAGGTTTTATACACACTGATTTCAATCAATCAGTGTGTATAGCTGTTTTTGCTAGTAGTGTATCGAACCATGCTCCGTTGATGAATAAATGCCAACATAGAGAAGTTTGGCCTAAATGGAAAAGTACGATCCAGGTTAAGTTGCATTCTCTAACGAAAAGGAAGGTTTTGAGCCAGTAATGCCAACACCTCCTGACATAAAACCTGTTGAATAATGGATCTTCGTTAGAAAGTGTGATGTGAAAAAGAGATGGTAATCTCGCCTTATGGTGCAAGGCTTCTCACAAAACGCCCTGGAATCAACTACGGCCCTAAGACCTTTAGAAGCTGTACGGCCCATAGACCCTTGGCATCATCCAACTTCTTTTTTTCACAACTTCTTGATGATTTTGTTGGCCGCTTTAACTTGACCATTGGTTTGGGGGGGGGGGGGGGGGTGCCACAGATGCATAGCGCATCTTGGTGCCCAGTTTGGTAATAAAGTTGATGGTCTCGTTGTTGTTGAACTGGGTTCCATTGTTGGTGATGATAGTGTCTAGCACCCCGTAGCGGCAGTAGATTTTCTTCCACAAAAAGTGTTGCACCTTGGAGGTTGTGATAGCCGTTAATGGTTCAAATTTGATCCACTTGCTGTTGTTTAGGGTTTAGGGACGATTATGTATTTGAACTTCCCTTTAACAGTTGGAAGTTTGCTGACAAGATCAAGGCCCCAAAGGGAGTGGATCCATGGTCCGACAATGATTGAGAGAGGTTCTATTGGTGCGTGTAGGAGGTCCGTGTATTGTTGGCATTTGTAGCATGACCTCGATATTTGTTTGGTGTCATCTTCTAATGTAGGCCAAAAGTATCCTTGACTCATAGTGCGTCTAGCAAGTGATTTGGCGCCTGAGTAGTTGGCGCATTCCCCAGCATGTATCTTTGCTAACACTTGTTTCCCTTCTTCTGTCATTAAACATCTCAAGTTGGGGTGTGTGAATCCTTGGTGGTAGAGCTTGGCATTTTGAATGTTGTAGCATGTTGCCCGCTGTATGAGCTGTTTGGCATTTATCTTGTCGGTTGGCAAATGGGCCGTCACGCTCGTAATTGATTATTTTGTCCATCCAACTTGAACTCACCTCAATTGTGAGAATTTCTACCAAGGTTTTTGTTATGTGGCTTTGTCAAGGTTTTTGACATGTGTCGGTTAGACTTTGATAGGGTTGAGCTGTTGCTAGGCATGCCAATGAATCTGCCTTAGCATTCTTTTCCAGTGGTCCTTGCGTGGTGTTGACGAAAGTGAATTTGTTGAGTAAAGCCTTTACATATCCCAAGTATGCTGCCAGCTGTTTGTCTTTTGAACTGGAAAGTGTCGTTGACTTGGGAATTGGAAGTCACTGAAGATGTTGACACTTTCCGCTCTGCAATCAACGGCCAGGAGTAGGCCTGCAATGAGTGCCTCATATTCCGCATGTTGTTCGAATGCTTTGAATATGAACTTGATGGCGTACTCAACATTTAGTCCCCCAGATCCTGTTAAGACTATACGGGTTCCACATGCCTTGGCGCAGGCTAAGTCATCCACATAAAGATCCCACTGTGATGGTGTCTGATTTTGAATGGCCTCAGTTTGAGGTGATTCCTGAGTGTGAGCAATTGTGACTGTGTCTGTGGTTTCTTCTAGTTGTTGCTCAATGAGCTTTGCTATGAAGTTAGCCACTACCTGACCCCTCATGGTGGTTCTTGGCTTATACTCATTGCTGAGATGTCCTGAATGTCCAAGGCTCTGCATTACTTGGTTTAGCGGTTGGTTTTTCAGGATATGGATTATATGGGCTTGGAAGTATTGACGAAGTCTTCTGGCAGCAAAGATGAGTGACAGCACCAACTGCTCAAGCGGCATGTATCTCGTTTTTGCTCCATTCATGCCTTTACGGGCATAGAACACTGGTATTTCTTTCTTATTCTTTGCGTACGATGGCGCAGCTAACAACTGATGAAGATACCGCCAAGTAAATGTATAACACTTTTCCTAACAAGTGAATGGAAAGGAGTGGAACAACCACCAATTACTCTTTGAGGCCCTGAAATGCTGCCTCACAATTAGGTGTCCAATCTACCTTCTTACAATGTGACCTTTTCATTGCTTTGAAGAACGGACATTTGTCAGTGAGCTTAGAGATGAACTGAGAGAGTGCCGTTAATCTGCCTTGAAGGCTTTGGATGCCGATCTTTTTGACGAGAGACTGCATGTTCAATATCGCCTGTACTTTATCAGGGTTGGCCTTAATACCCCACTCATTGACAATGTACCCTAGTAACTACTGGCTATGACCCCAAAGAAGCACTTTTCTGGATTGAGACACATGCCATATGCTAGAAGAATGGCAAATATGATGCAGAGGTTGGCTATATGTCTGTCGGCTTTTATACTTTTGATGAGGATATCGTCAATGTACATCTCAATGATTTTTCCCAAATGTCCTGCAAACATAGCATTCATCATGCGCTGGTATGTGACTTCTACGTTTTTAAAGCCAAAGGGCATGGCGTTCTAATAGTATTAGCCTTTGTCGGTGGTGAAAGTTGTGCATTCTTGGTCTCCGGAGTGCATTTTGATTTGGTTGTAGCCGGAGTAAACATCCATCATGCTGAGTAATTCGTGTCCTGCTGTGGCGTCAACTAGTTGGTCAATGCATGGTAGCTGGAAACTATCTTTGACGCATGCTTTATTGATATTTTTTATATCTACACACATCTTCCATTTGCCATTAGGTTTCATGACCATCACCACGTTGGAGATCCACTATAGGTAGTTAACTTGGCGGATGAATCCCATGACTTGTAGCTTGGTTACCTCCTCTCTGATGGCCCGATACTTCTCTTCATCGAAGATCCATCACTTTTGCTTGACAGGGTAGAAAGATGGCTTGATGCTGAGTTTGTTTGTTATGATGTTGGGGAAAATTCCAGATATGTCGGCGTATGATCAAGCAAAGACTGCGGTGTTTTGTTTTAAGAACTGGGTGAGTTCTGCTGCTATCTTAGGGGAAAGTTGGGCACCTATGCGCATTGTCTTTTCTGGGTGCTCATCAGAAATGCTTATGACATGGAGTGATGTTTCTAGGTTGACAGACACTTTCTTGACGTATTTCTTTTCGCCATCCTTGGGATCATCGATTTTGTCTATTAGCTGAGGTGTGTTACCCACCTTTAAGATTTCATGGCGGCTTTTTTATCTTGCCATGGTTGTTGAGTAACACTCCCTTATAACTGATTGGCTTCCCTTGACAGATTCAGTGTCGCTGGGAGTAGGGAACTTCATTAGCAACATGTATCCAACAATGATGCATTTGAGTTTATTGAGAGCAAGGCGACCGATAATGGCATTGTAAGAGTTTACACAATCTACCACGATGAATTCAATGTGGATCTCTGCTGTGCATGGGCTTGTACCAATCGACAAACGCATGTAATCAAATCCCAATGGTTGTGTTACATCACTAGAGAAATTGAGTAGGGATTCAATATCTTGTAGCAACTTCATGTTGTGTTCCAATTGCCTATAATAGCGGTTAAAGATGACATTGACTGCAGATCCGCTACCTACCAGTATTCGATCGACTGACCATTTGTCGAGGATCGCATCAATTAGGAATGAGTCGTCATGTGGCAAATGGACACCCCACTCTTCTTCCTTATAGAAAGTGACACTTAGCTGGTCTTGGTCATTTTAGAGGAGCGACCATAGCGAATGTTGAAGATTTCCTTTGAGTGGTTGGCACGCTTATAATGCCTTCTTGCCCTATGTGACATATTGTTGATGGAGTGCCGCCGTTGATCGTATTTATATGATGCATGGGCTTGATATTGGCGACAACTGGTACTATTATTCACGGTAGAGTGCCTCAATTGTGGTTTTTAGTGTTGTGGCCACTATCCTTGTGGTGCTTGCACCACTTGCCGGTGTTTCTTGGCTTACCCATTTTGGGGTACTTTCACTACAAAAAAGAATTCATTTTGCCACGGCTTTGTGCCGTCGCGGAAAGTCTGATTGCCGTCGCAAAACACCAATGGCGACGGCAAATACACCGTTGTTGTTGGTGGCGTCGCCATTGGTCGTGGCTACGGCAAAACGCCGTCGCAACAAGATTTAGCTACGGCAACGAGCGTAGCAATCCATTGGTCGCTTATTAGGCGACGGCATGTAGCGACTGAAAACGCCGTTGCAAGTAACCTATTTGCTACGGCAAATGCCGTTGCTTGCAACAAACTATTTTTTCAAATTTTTTTTTTTCCAGAAATTTTCCCTCCAAATTTATTAGAAATAGGTTGGAAATTGATTTTCCCTCCATAATTGCGACGGCGTCATTGCCGTCGCCACCTCAAGTATTTTTCATATGAAGCTTTAGCAACAGCTAATGACCGCACAACTAATTGGCCACCCAATTTTTTTGAAACCAAAATGTTTTCTGCCGTTTTACACACCTAATCAAAAGATATAGTAAAACAATATAAAGCATCAAAACAATCACTTCAATCATAGTATCTCACAACTGAAATTATATAATCAAAAGATAAGTGCCAAGTTATACTTCATTACCAAGTACAAACCAAACCAACCACATTTCATAATTATAAGGTCCTACCATACTTGATAACTGAAAGGAAACATTGCCAAACTTAATATTGTTCAAAAGCATCCTTGACCACAATACTAGTTATCATTAACTAGAGGGGCTTGGTGAGTACTGGAGCATGATCAATTTCTTGATTACTAGTTGAATGTGGATGAACTCCTTCTCCTATGGACTCCCTTCTAACTTCATGTCTCAAGTCATATAATTATGTAAGGTCTATTATCAATAGCCTTCTAGTAATGAACACAATGTGTAGCATTGAACAACCTGCAAGTAATCTGGACTGTTTTTTTTTTTTTCCTCCTCCTCCATTTTTAATCGAAAACAGAAAGTGTCAGAAACATGTATTTGTTATTTGTTAAAGAACTACTGCATGAAGGTAATCCTCATGATATTGGTAACAGAACATGATGATTTTGGCTACAGAACATGATGGTTTTGGCTTACTCCATACTCATATAACATGCATTTGTTATGAAACATTTGACACATAATAGATGATACAAAATCATTGAAGCACACAAACACAACTTCCCTGTTTTCTGAAATCCATTCCAGTGAATTTTCCAGCAAGGTCATCAATAACTCCACATTAAGCACCTGGCTGTCATCCATGTGTGAAAAACGGCTCAAAGAAAAGTGAGATAGGTTCTCTCTTGCACATATCCTTAAACAACTTTTTTGCATACAATACCATCTTCTCAAGTGTCTCATCAGGAGGCAAACTTGATTGCCCAAAATTACCCCACAACTCATGATTTGAGATCCAAGTTTGGCTACGCTAGCAACTATGGAACTATCCAGCGAAGATTTGGAGATGGTGTGGCAGTAATTGGTCGGGTTTCCTATTCGTGATCCAGGTTGGGTCCTCCAGAACATGGGCACATAATCAGCGAAGGACATAAAAGGAGTAGGTGAATATGGATCAGGAAATTTGGATGGTGGATCATAAGAACGAGCTCGGTTAGTGGGCAAGATTGCAAATAAAGAGACTAACATGGTCACAGGTCGTCCAGAGGCGTAAGAATATAGTGGGATTTTTTTTTTTGGGGGGGCGAGAAGGTTGGTTGTGTGAGGGGGGCGCAATAACATGGCTGAGTGTGGGGGGCATGAGGAATTGGCAGTTGGCAGTGAACTATAATTAGTACTGGTGGTAGTTACTGGGTTTGGGTGGAGTTAAAAATGATGGAGTAGTAAAGGGTCCCTCATCCGGTACAAAATCACAATTGACGCTCTACTCTGAAGTCTGAACCAATATATTTTCAAGGGTGGTTTTCAGAAATCATCCATGGTATTGTAGAGATCATCCATGTAGTTAGGGTAGGTCTGGAAGTCAAGTTGAGGGTTGCCCAAGTCGGAACTAGGGCTCTGATTTGAACAAAGCACATACAACGAAAACTGAAAATGTAAAGAAATAAAGCCTCCATTCATTTCATTCCTGCCTCAGATGGTGTAACTGCTATTTAAAGAAAGGAAGATAGAAACCGTCTACAACTTCCAACGTGGCTCTAGCTGAAGTTGGTTAGTACTTACCACTGGCCACGGAAAGGTAAGATATATTACCTGCTACTGATGATGGTTGACAAAAGAAGAAAGAGCCATTCAAACATTTTGAGTGTAGCCATGAAGTTATTTTTGACAAGCATGCATCCATACTCTAAGCATACCATAACTACCGACTTTAACACAAATGACACATCTTTAACATAGCACATAGTTCATGAAATACAAGGTGTCAGACTGGGGAGCTAAAATGACATTTGATATATGCCAGAATTTGCTTGTTGAAATCCGAAAACAAGAAGAGAAAGCACTTGTAAGATGTACCGACCAAATAGCATACAAATTTAATGATGAAATTTAGCCGCGGAAACTATTCCTGTTTTGAAAAACCTAACTCAGATTTGATTTTTATTGCTAAAATTGAGAAGAAAATCATATCAAGAAGAATTGAGCATGCAGATCTAGGAAATGAGATTCACTTACAGCAAAGACTGATTTGTTGAGGCAATGTTTCTGTGCTTCTCTCTAAACTACTCCTTATTCAAAACCAAAACAAAATGCCAGCAAATTAAATAAATTCACAACAACAACAAAAAAGGTAAAATTTTCAAACTTAACCAATAATGAACAATGAAATCTTCCCATACAAATGCAATAGAGGCTTTACCATCAATTGTCTCCACCATTGTTAATTGTTGCCAGTCTATCCTACAAGATACAATCCCCAATGCAACATTACGAACCTACCAACAAATTGTTATAAGTATATTGCAAACAGGGTACATATCAATTTGAGTGTATTTTAGAACTAAATCAACATCAGTGTTCTATCAAAAAAAAATATTCAAATCATCTTTAAAATTAAAATAAAGACTGTTGACCAACTATCATACCTCATCAAACACAAGACTGATGAACCTCAACGAAAGCATGAGTGTAAGAATAACTTCAGCCACTGGAACTCCAAGATTTGTCAAAGGGAGCATAAACCACCGCAAGGGAAATGCAAGTTCTTCAGGGGTTGTGGTTGTTTGGCAAAGGCTCGCACTTTGGAAAACCTTTCACAAAAAATGAGCCCTAGTTTTTAGAATAATCAAAAGCTTGTATTCAATTTGAATACTTACATATGTATCTGGTAAACAACTTTGCTTCTTATGAATTGTATAATTGAAATAACTATATATATGCCCGCTCTTGTTTTAAGTTTTACCACTCCATTTGATTTGTTTCAGATCAATCAGCAACTAAGCATGTCCTTACTATATGAAAGGAAAAAGGTGTGCTAGATAGAAACAACTTACCGTAAAGGTTAAACAAGCAGCTGTGCTTGCTACAGACAAGCCCTTCCTTGTAAACTGTATTGGTCCTAGCTTAAAAATTAAATATGAGTAGCCTGCCAGAGATGCAGGAAGATTTGATAATCCTGTGATTGCAGGAGGAGGAGTTCTCAACTGAACAAGGGCTGGTGCGCCATCTGCACCCAGCCCTAGCATAATGAACAAAAGTCCAGAAATTAAAGACACTCTTCCCAATTGATCCTGCAACCAAGAAAAACTTCCTGCATTAGAACAGGACTATTTATTCATAAATAAATTTAAAAAGCAAAAAATAGAAAGAGATGCAGGATGCATCACTAAGGCCCTATTAATATAATTCAAATGAAATTTAGACCAAATCAGAACTAGAAAAACGATTGTGCTTAGTTACTTACCATCCACGCATGTCTCGGCAGAACCCATATTGACAAAATGGCCAAGTAAACAACTAATCCAAAACGAAGTATTATGTGTGACCTCGCTGGTAACACAACTAGAGCCAAAAGCCAAACCTTCATGATCAAGATGACAGTATATCAATATTGTATCTAAACTGTTAGAAAACAGAATATACAGGGAGTAAAGATGTGTACAGTTTCAATACAATGCTTGTCAAGCAAGTTTACCAAAAGGGAGATGTCACAACAAATAGGCATTTAAGAACAGATAATTCTCCAGCATGCATAACCTTATCATTATCAATAGATTGATAGTCCATTTTCAATAACTATTTTTTGCTCAACTGACAATTACTTTAGAATGATGTTTTTACCTTGAAATAAGTTACTTTATAGTTAAACAGAGAAGGACCACAAGGTCTGCGAGTCAGCAAATTCAATAAATAACTTATCTTTGGTGATCTGAAGTGTATAAGACGGAACCGGTTCCACTCTATCATCCAAATATTAGGGGGCACTAGCAACATGCTAATCAGATGTCACTAAACTTCTCCAAGTTCACCACTTAAACTACAACTAGGATACTAAGGAAGCCTTTATATATTCAGTAACTCTCTATTTGCTTCACCAGAACATGAAAAGAATACATTCTTTCATTTAATTTCTTTCTAAAAACATGTAAAGTTCAGAAGACCCAAGTTGTACCCTATTACAAGAGTTACCTTACTATTTCTGATATCTTTCTACACTTAGAAAATCAAAAGGAACAGTTTCTTATCATAAGCAGATCAAACTCATAAAATGTGAAACTCTATCGTGAAGAACAAACCGACAATACCCAAAACCCACAAACCAAATTCTATCACCAAAACTTAAACAGTCAAAAACCTGCAAAACCAAAATTAGACCAAACCCACCAAATAGAATAAAAAACCAAGCATTACCCATCAAAATAGAGCATACCAATTTGACTATGGGGTCGAGAGAATGAAGAAAAGTGACGGGTTCCAACACGTACTGGCCAATGGGGCTAGCGGTGGCACCGGAGATCAATCTGAGAACTTTATCGGATCCCAAAGCTTGGGCGGGCAACAGGTTCGCCCACCACGGCGGTTGGCTATTATCGCTGGCGGCGGAAGCTCTAATTCGGAAGCTTGATTTAGGGTTTACAGAAATAAGGGTTTTGTTGTTGTTGTTGAATGAACGAAGGGGAGTGAAGTTTGGGGTTTTGGGAGGAAGAAGAAAAATAGGAAGGAGGTGGAGCTGAACTAGCAGAGCAGATTGCTATGGTTGACTTCGTTGTCGGGACTGGATGGAGGGAGCGGGAAATAGCAGATGGAGGGAGCGGGAACAAGAATTTTGGCGCCTATATTCACCCAAAAGTCGAAAAAAAAATGAGTTTAATTTTGGCACCTATATTCATCCAAAAGTCAAAAAAAAAAAATGTATAAAAGGAAAATACACGACGGCACATTCTACCGTAGTTAAAAGTAGAGAAATTTAGCGAAGGAAAAAATATGCCGTAGCAATTGAAGGTACATTTATGCGACGGCGACGCCTTGCCGTGGCAAATAATTTTTCTCTTTGCGACGCGGCATTTGCCGTAGCAAATTTTTGATCAATGGCGACGGCATTCTAACGCCGACGCTAACTGGTGAAGCTAATTGAATTCTTTTTTGTAGTGTTTCTTGGGGGTGGCGCAGGAATTTAATCCTTGTATTGATCGTAAATTTCCTCATAGGAATATCTCATATCTTGAGGGGTTTGCTGCTGGCTTGTTATTGCGGTTGTCACAGCAGTCATGGTGGAAAGACCTATTACCTTTGTTGTGGTATTACCGGTCTCTCCAATGCTTTTCCTGGTAATTGCTCTGTTGCCATTCTCTTTTTTTGTCATTTGATCGTGTGGTGGTGCTGGAGATGTTGCTGGTAGTTCCCTGCTGAGTTGTCTTAGTGGAGATTTGTGGCAGTGGTGGAGTAGCGCCATAAGTACTATACTTTATCTAGCCATGAAGGACTGCCTCACTAATGACGTGTTCATTAGGTGGCATTTGGGTAGTTATAATTAAGGTGGGACAAAAAGTGTCCCTTAAGGAGTCCTTGCTTGAAGGCTGCTAGGGCCATTGTCTTGTCAAGATCTCAACATCTCGATGTGGTGGTTCTCTACCTTGTGGCGAATGCTTTTAATGACTCATCAGCACTCTGTTTGATGCTGAACAGCTGGCTTGAGTTGTGGTGTCATTCCAGCAAGACAATGAATCACGACAGGAAGGTGTTTGACAGAGCTGAGAATGAGTCGATAGACCTTGGCGGGCATTCAAAGAACCAGCACATGGACTCACTACCCAATGTTTAGTTGAACAAGTGAAAAAGGGTTGCGTCATCAAAACCTTTATTATTGTTTACCTTCTTGAGGGTGTCCATGTAGACAAATGGATCCATCGAGCCACTAAATTGAGCAATTTTTGGAGTCTTTGTGTATGTTGGTTTAACAGGTTTTACGATTCTGGCGGTGAAAGGGCCTGGGTGTGCTGCAAAGAGAGGGTTTGGAACTGGCGTTGGGGCGCATGTTTCTGCTCTGAGTAATCTTTCTTCCAACTCTCACATTTTTTCCAGGATCAGGATGGTGCATCAATAGTAGGCCTTGGATGTGGTTGATTTGGTTGGGGGGTTGTTGCTGCTAAGGGGTTGGCAGATTTCTCGCTACCCTCTTCCGGCACTTTTATAAAAGCTGAAAGTTCATCACTATAATTAGAGGGAAGGAAAAAAAAAAACTACTTCCAATGCATTGGCAAACATTTTACAATTGACGAACTTATTGGTACGTATAATCAGGCAAGGTAAAGAATTGATAAACCTACCAGATATCCGAATATTTGCTACAAATTTCTTCCAAATCCGGTGAAAAATCCTTCAGCCCATTTTTCTGCACACAAAAAAAGGATGAATTGCACCATGAGAGAAATTGCAAACAGCATAAACCTCATTATGCTTCATTCAGTAAAATAAAGTAACACATGCTTGATTCTACCTAAAGCTTATACAAATATAACTTACTTTTGAATAAGAAAAAAAAAAAGTACCTTTCGTCTGGCTAGTTGTAGCATCATCTTCCAACTCTGAAGTAGTCACTTTTGGGACCTCTAATCTATTGGCTTTGCTGCATCTGCGATCTTATCAACAAATTCAATTTGCCCAGTTCTATTGGTGTGCAGATCACTTTCCTTCATGATCAAACATAGAAAGCCCACAAACAACCTTAAAAATTAGTTTGCTTTATTGTCGATGAACAAATAACACTCAACATCTTTGACAAAAAAATAGATTCAGAAAAGAATTCAGCACCAAAGATAAGAATCAACAATTTGATGACACAGGACATACACAACAAAAATTTAAATCTTGAATGATAGGCACATAGTACCTAGGTAGTTGGAAAAAGCCTTGTAGTTACTAAAAGCATCTAGTCTTTTGCATTTATCTTTTTAAGCTACAATTTTTGAGTCACGAATTAGAAATATGATTTGTAAATGTCTATATCTACCACACATGAAATTGGGATAGCTTGTTACTAATATCAATGAATCCTTCCTTTTAGATTCCAAATGTTGATCAGCGTCTTGCATGGGAATCCAAACAATAATAGCCATCCAAACAATATAGTCTAGCTACTACCACGAATTTCTCTTTTGGGTATGTTTTAACAATAAGAAACGATCAAGAGGGGATTGTGCTCTGTTAGTTACTCAAGAAATTGATATTCATACCGCATCGGTTTCTTGCTGCTAGAGCGGCGGCTAGTTCTTCAGCCTATTTGATTAATACCACCAGCATTAGCACCTTGAAACGATTAATACAACTTATAGTTTTGCACTTTAGACCTATTTCAATTCTCCACTAATAAGTTACAATTCACCATTAACTTTCACTGGAATACCAAAGCCGAAGATAAACCAAACCCCTAAAACGTAAAAGCCGATATCAATTCAAGACAAACAACAACAAAACACCCAATCAAACAAGAAAAGAAACAATAGCAGAAAATTGCTAAACATCAAAACCATACCTTAAAACCTTTCCAATCAATCACCAAGATCCTAAAGCTGAAGAAAAACTAAACCTCTAAAACATAAAAACCCATATCAATCACGCACCAAACCACACAAAAACTAAAAACAATAGCAGGAGATAACTTCCCAACCTACAATCCTCACTCTCGCCAAACCCACCAAAACCACAAATCGAGTGTTGTCGAAACCAAATCCTCTTCTTTCTCTTACTATTCGAGCACCACAGTATTCTCTAAACCAAACCCAGTCTCTTTTAGAACGTAAAAAAACAACCACATGCAATAGAAAACAACAACCACCCTCTTAACGCAGACTCACAGTGGGACCCTGTAATTGATGGAAAGAAAAGGGCAAAACAGTCAATTCACACTAGATGAACAATTGTTAATAGTCCTAGGAGCTTTAGTATATTTAGAATATGCAACTACTGGCTGACGTGGAAATTGGAAAGATAGAATCTTAAACAGCTCCATAGTAGAGGTGCAATACTGTTCGTATGGGAAAGGAGCATTGTTGTTTGCGAGGTGTCAATCATTTACATGGACCCACTTCTCGTTCCATTTGTGGAAATTTGATGATCTAGAAACCATCTTCCCCATGTCATCTTCTTTCCACACAAAACTCCAAGTTTTTTTGCCAATGATTTTATTGTTCCTGATGTTAGAACAAATATGGACTTAACACATGTTATAATTGATGATTAGCATAATACCAAATCTAGTTTAACATGGATGCAAACTCTAAATAGATACTAGAAAATTAATGAAACACTGTATCGATTCATTAAGGTTAGTAATCCAATTCTTTGTCTACAAGAAATACTACAATGAAGTGTTACATTAAGAATCTAACTAGGTCTAACTAGGAGACCTAGTTCCTCAATAACTGCTTTGATGGAAGGCTTCTAAGGTCTAGTGATCCCATATTTATAGATGAATTGGTCCCTATTACCACCACATTGATTTGCATTAGTTCTGTCAATTGAGATGCAAGGTTGGTAAGTAACAGAAGGCCATATTCAAGTGATCGTGTTTGCAGTGCTGCAGAGATGGAATCCATGCTAGTGATAGCTGAAGGTCAAGCCTTGATCCTTGTATGAATGTTATCGAGCTTGTATGCATATGATTGTGAGCATGAATTTGGTTTTTACAATTGGTATCAGAGCATAGGCTCACAAATATGATTTTAGCTTTGCTTGACAAGAAAATCGATTTAAGGTATTACCAAACCCCTAAATTCTTTTGCTTTAGGGGCTAAGAGGCCATCAGCCTGTTAACAAGTCTTTGTCCAATCACAGCAAGTGCATGATCTAGGCCTAAACCATACCCAAAACCTTAAGAACAAGTTCCAGGAAAATGACTGTTGTATTTACAACAGTTAGTTTTGATCAAGTAAAAGGTTTGAGACTTGATTCTAAAGCGCTAATTTTTTCATCTCTAGAAGGGATTCAAACCCCAATTGCTGTGAATCAAGACGCCAAGAAAGTAAATTGCTACATCTAGATATTGAATTTGTGCTTCCGCTGAATTTTTTAGCAGCAAATTGGGGAAAAAGCAAAGTAAGGTTTTTTTGTAAACTTGTTTCGATTCAAAGTATAATTTTAAGTTTTGATTGTGCTAAAGAACACTAAAAGCATTCCCGGCATGCGCATAGGATAGAGTAGATGGTGACCAGATGAAATTTATAATTTCTTGATGTTCTGTGGTTTCTTGGAATCGAAACAATTGTGTATGCCTATATGTTTGGATATGTATGATGAATTGGATGTTATTTTCTACATGATATTGAATCTGTGATCGAGTGACAATGTATAAAGAATGAAAATCTCCCAAAAGTTACACAGTTGAAATTGACAGATGCAAGAGCTTATTTTCTTATAAAGATGATTTAATTTGGTTAGAATATATATAAAGTTAAAAGCTCATATTTTTTGTGATTTTCTGTTGGCATAAGTGAATATGGTGCATAAAGCAATCTTCATTGATGTTGGCAAAAAACATATGAACAAAACTGAAATTATGTCTCGCGTTTTAAAATTGTACTTTTGTTTATCTTCCAAAGAAGTTGTCAAGTGTGGTTTTAAAATGCAAAACAGCAATATGCATGTTTAATGAAAATATATTTGGATACTTAGAAATTTTTTCTTCTATCTAAAGATGTGGATAAATTTCTTTGGATAACTTGTTTTTGTTAAGCATGGCATGTTGATAAAGAGCTACAGGATATTAAGCTTCTGCTCAAAAGTGATGCCTAATATTGTCTAAAGTCATGGACTATTTTGTATGCAAGTATAATATGTTTAAAGTTTCTGTATCTTTTTTTTACTTGGTATTGTCTTCTGTTTTGTTTTATGATTTGTATTGATTACTTAAAAGTTCATAAAACACGGAAAACTTAAAGTAATTTTCTTTACAGATTGAGAACTCACTTGAATTTTTATTTTGCTCCACAGGTAACTCCTTCATGAATTTGAACAGTGTATTGATGCTAATTGGAACCAACTATAGAGCTTGGCTAGATTTAGTAGAGGACTATATATGGGCATGCATGAAAAAATAGATTATTGCTTTACTGAGGATGAACCTGAAAAACTAACTAAGGAGAGCACTAAGGAGGGGATAGATATCTTCACAAAAAGTGGAACAAGTCCAACAGAATGGCTAAGAATCTCATTCGTACCTGGATGTCTAAAACTATTAGGGGAAGCATAGAAGAGCCTGAGTTAGCATCAGATTTTGTGGAACTAATAGTTGCAAAATTTAAAGAAAGTGAGAAAGCAGAAGCAGCTAGGCTAACTGATGAATTCAATGACCTAAAGTACTCGGGTTCAGGGGGAGTCAGAGAGCATATCATGAACTTGATCAACATTAATAGCAGGCTTAGAGAGCTATTAATGGGGTTAAGGATGAACAAGTGGTATTATGCACTGTATTCTGATGAGCTCGAATTGAGTTCTCAAAATTAACCCTATTGACAATTGTTAGTATATAGTAAGTAGGAATCGTTCTATCCGGTGATTGAGGGTGCTCTTGTTATTTACACGTCAAAGAGAAGAAATATTAATTACAAGTATGCATTATATACGAAAATTACAAGAAAAGAGGTTTTTGAATTGTTTTTATTTCTAATCTAAATTAAACTAATTATATTGATCAATAAATTCATGAATCAAGGATAAGATGGACGGCTAAGATGTATGATGTAGTCAACAACCATTAACACGAAAACAAGATAACAAATTACAAATCACGAATCAAATCTTGCACTTGGAAGAAATCAATCAAGAACAATGATGAACGCATACAGAGTTCTTTTTACTTTCCTTAGTTAAATTAACTAGATGAACGCACCATAGCTAACCCTATTAAACATGCAATTCTAGTGAGTGATCAATCCATTAACAAAACATATTCAACACAATAAGCACTTAGAAAGTTTGATTGATTTAAGAAAAACACACAAGTTAGAACGCTAATCAAGCATGCAATTCTCTTTGTTGATGTACCTAAGGAATTATAGGTTTTTCACATAATTACCAAGACCTAGAACGCTAGCATCTTAATATGGATTCAATCATGCAATTCGAAACCTAAGTTGGCCTTCAAAGAAATTAAAAATCATGAAAGATGGGATTGACGAACAACATCAACAAACATCCAAGCTTATATAAAGAAATCGCAATTTTAGAGAAATCACAATTTTGTAATATGAAAATCCTAAAACGTTTTCATGCTTCAAGGTTTAAGAAAACTAAACATCAATACACGTACTTTATTGGAACAAAGAATCGAATCATCCATTTAAAACAATTATATAGAACGCTATATAATCTGATTTTAAAGTTACAAAACCTAAAAACCAAAAACAAAAGAATAGAAGTCATGTTACACTTTAAAAGAAGCTTCAAGAACGCAAGAAGATCTTCAAAGGTGGTGGATGATGATGAGGCTCATGGCAAGGCTTGTGAATGGATGATGGAGCTTTGCTTCACGGCTTCAAGTCTTGAACAATGGAGAGGCCGAAACTTTTATTAAAGAGTAAAAGGGAGGTATTTCGACTTTGATTTTGGGTTTTGATGATGCTTTTCATGTCTCATACTCCCCTCCTTATATAGTGCATGGCATGCTAGGGTTTTCCTAGTATTTCTCTTCTTGTTTGCATCATTCGACTAATGAGAAAATTCCATGAGAATTGGAGAACAAGTAATCTTCTTCATTGCCAAAATCCTAAATGAACCTGGCCTTAATTCGGCCTCCATGCATGTAGAATGTAATTAGAAAACCTAAATTGATATTTATTCTCATTCATTTTGTTTTTCTGATAAGTGGATTTTCTCCTAAACTCTCCCAAATTGACTCTTGCAGAAATCTTCTTGAATATTCTTTATTTTTCAGGGCAAAAACCAACTAGAATTGATTTAGGATTCCTCCAAGATGTCAAGAAGAGAATAGAAACTCATGTGCAAGTCACTTGCTTAAATCTTTGGGCTAGGCTTCTCAATTGGACAATTTCAAAGCCCATTCTATGAATGTGATACCAACTCTTAGTCTTCTAGAACATTCTTGAACAATCTTGAGTCATCTTGAAGCCACAGCATCTCCTACCCCACCAGGTCTCCTAGTAGCATCAAGACTCCTAGTGTGATAAGGTTTTCTAGTCCAACTAGGACTCTTCCATTTCTCATTTCCGAACATCATCTTTTCGAGCTTATTTCCCAGTTGACTTAGGATTCCTACTTCAACTGGGATTCCTTTTCCTAGTAGGATTAGGAAAGCTTCATTTATCCATTTCTATCTCATTTTTGCACCTCATTTCTGCCTTGCCTTCATTTCCTTCAGTTCCAGCTCTTAATAACTCATTTCCTGCTTTTGGAACTCAAAGGTACCTAAATACAACAAAGTAAGTTAGTAATGATATTGTTAAAGGAATAACTATGTAAAATGTAGAGAGAAATGCACTAAAAACATAGGAAATATTAGTCTCATCACAATCCCTGTCTAACAGTTTTAGTAAGCTCAGAACCAATTACAATGCTCAAAAGTGAAACTGGATTAATTCTGGATGAACTCATATCCATCTGTGTGGATGAGGAAGACATGATCAAGAAAGAAAGAGAGCCTGGCTGTAACCACATCCATAAGCTGCATGCCAAGTTTGTCAGAAACTACTAAACTGACAAGATAGCGAAACGTTATAACGTCCATTACGGGAGAATACGTCTCCTCGTAGTCGATTCCAGGGCGTTGTGAGAAACCTTGCACCATGAGGCAGGCTTTTTATATCTAACCACCTCATTTTTCTCATTACGCTTTCTAATAAAGACCCATTTATGGCCAACATGTTTTACATCTGGGGGTGTCTGCGTTATAGGCCCAAATACCTGTCTCTTTGTTAGTGAATCCAATTAAACCTGGATCGCATCTTTCCATTTAGGCCAATCCGCTCTTCGTTGACATTATTCGACAGAGCGAGGTTCGATATCATCATATTCTATAATTCCTTTTGCAACATGATATGCAAATGCATCATCAATAGCAATAGAATTTATATCCATCATACTTTTGCAAAAGAGTAGGTCACATGAAAAAGGACTACACAGGCTATAAGAATTGGTTAGCCAAAAAGGGTAAGATATTTTCTAATTCAGTCTTTTCTTTAGAAATTAATCTTTTAAATGTTGAACCATAGTCTTGGTGGATAGATTCAGGGTCACCTATTCATATGACAAATTCTTTGCAGGGATTCATAAGGAGGAGAATCTCAAAAAGTGATGAAGTGAACCTGTGTGTGGGCAATAGCGTGACAGTGGCAGTCAAGGCTATTGGCACCTTAAAGCTCGATCTAGGATTAGGAAAATTGTTAGTTTTGGACAAGGTTTTTTTATGTACCTTCCATGAGAAGGAATTTGGTTTCAATTTCTCTTTTAGTCAAATCTAGACTTGTTATTGATAGTAATGGAATTCTTATTTCTAAAAAAATCTGTTCAAATTAGTTCTGGTGTTATATTGAATGATTATTTACAGCTTAATTTTTCTTTGGCTCAACAAGAAATTTTACTTGTTGAAAATAACACAAACAGGTGTTAGTACATTAACATGTGTTAAAAGAACCAAACTAAATGAAAAGTCTGCTTTTTTATCGCATAGAAGACTTGGCCATGTTTTAAAAGAGAGACTGAAAATTCTAGTGAAAAACCAAATCCTAAATGAACTCGATTTTTCTGATTTAACAGATTGTGTGGAATGCTTTAAAGGAAAGATAACCAACTTAAGAAAGAAAACTGCATACAGAAGCCAAATTTTACTAGAACTCATACATATTGATATATGTGGTCCATTTAGGCATCAAACTATCTGTGCGAATGTGTATTCATCACATTCATTGTTGATTTGATGATTTTTCTAGATACAGTTATATTTTTCCACTTTCAGAAAATGCACAAGCACTTAAAGCCTTTAAAATCTTGAAGTCTGAGGTACAAAATCAACTAGAAAAGAAAATAAAAACAGTAAGGTCAGATAGAGGAGGAGAGTTTTATGGGAAATACATAGAATCCGGCCAACAGAAGGGTCATTTGCCTTGTTTTTACGAGAAAATTGAATTAAAGCTCAATACACAACACCATATAATCCACAATAGAATCGTGTTGCAAAGAGAGAACATAACCCTTCTAAACATGGTTAGATGCATGATGTGTACAACAGGCTTGCCTAAATTCTTGTGGGGTGAGGCTTTAAAAACTGCAAATTATATTTGCAACAAGACACCTAGTAAAGCCATAGAAAAGACTACTTTTGAACTTTTGTGTGGCAGGAAACCTAGTCTACATCACTGCCATGTTTGGGGTTATCATGCAGAAGCTAGGATTTATAATCCAAGCTTGAATAAACTTCATCCTAAAACTGTTAGCTACTATTTTGTAGGTTATCCAGATAAATCTAAAGGCTATAAGTTATAGCTTATCATTCACCTAGGATTTTTGAAACTCATCAAGTAAAATTTCGAAGTGAAAAAGTTCACAATACAAACTTTGAGGATTTAACTTTAGATTTTGAGGACATTGTGTCAGATGAGAATATGAGTGTAGCATTCCCTTCAGAAAAAAGAACCATTAGTAGCTGAAACTGTTACAGAAAAGCAAAATGCACAAGATCAGGTAATTGATCAGGAAATGCATCTTGGTGATGATCAGGCTGAGCCTGCAAATTTTCCTGAGCTAGTCCTGATGTAAAAACCACAAAATCCTCAAGTACCTTAACCCAATCCTAAAAATCCTCAGCTAGAAGATCATAGAGAGAAAGATAACCAACTTAGGGGGGGGGGG
>BDJD01001272.1:154128-211239 GCA_002564525.1 Rosa multiflora
AGGGCTATTTAAAGGCCAAGGCAATTCAAATCAAGGGTGGAGATCAAAAGGAATGAAGGGCTAGATGTGATTGACAAATGTGTAAGCACAAAATGTGGATCTAGTTTTTAACTCCACATAGAAATGACCTAGAAAGCCCATAGATATTTTGATGGAGAAGAAAAATTAAGGGTAGAAGGGTCATTGTGTAGGGGAACAAGGTAATAAATGGGAGACAAATGTGTAAGGTGTAAGAATTAGACCACTTGTCATCTTTCAACTTTTGAATTTCAAAATAACCTAGACCTAAAGTGTTCTCACCTAAAGTCTCTAATCCTAATCAGCTCTTTCCTGTCCTCTACACATGTTCTCAGCCGGAAATGTCCGGAATCCGGCGTTCATCACCGTTGACCCTTTTTTTGTCCGTTTGCGCACTTTCTTCTCCTTTCTTCCTTCAATTGAATCTCCACCGAGAGTTCGGAATTAACCTTTTACTTCTTCATACCAAATGTTCCTTTATGAGTGATCATCCTAGTAAAATTTTACAACTTAATTCATTGTGGTTTGCCTGTAAATGCAGCCGGAATTCTTACAGGTCCGGTTTTGCAGTTTTTGTCTTCTAGTGCAGAAAATTGCACCGATCTTTTGAAGGTCTTCTACTCCGAACAAGCTCTTACACTCTGCATAAAAAATGATCCTTATGATGTCCAAAATGGATCTGGAAAGTTTTAACTCATTCAGAGTTTATTTGGTTAGTCTGCGGCTCCTCCTTCCTTGCCTAGCTCGGTTTCTTCTAGCCGGAGTAGGAAAATGTCCTAAGATTGACTTTTTAGTGCATTTCCAAGCTTCTCCATCATTTCCTAGCATGATAAGGAAAACATAATAAATATATATAAATAAACACAAAGGTTAAGCAAAAGTATAAGATTAGGGGAATAATTACTAGGTAATTATGGATGGACCTAACAGTATTTTGTTTCTTGCTCTAAATGAGTAATTGTGATCTGACCATATTGGAATGGATTTTGATTTGAATTTGTTATCTGGTGAGAACTTCAGTAATTAAGTAGGTTCTGATATTTTATGGTGCAAATCATCAAGCATAATTTGTGTGAGTCCAAGTGGGAGATTGTTAGAACAAATGTGGACTTAACACATGTTATCATAATGTAATTGATGATTAGCTTAATATCAAACCTAGTTTAACATGGATACAAACTCTAAATCGATACTAGAAACTTAATGAAACAGTGTATCAATTCATTAAGGTTAGTAATCCAATTCTTAGTCTAGAAGAAAGACTACAATGAAGTGTTACATTAAGAACCTAACTAGGAGACCTAGTTCCTCAAGAACTGCTTTGATGGAAGGCTTCTGAGGTCTAGTGATCACATATATATATATATATATATATAGATGAATTGGTCCCTGTTACCACCATGTTGATTTGCATTAGTTCTATCCATTGAGAAGCATGGTTGGTAAGTAACAGAAGGCCATATTCAAGTGAACGAGTTTGCAGTGCTGCAGAGATGGAATCCATGCCAGTGATAGCTGAAGGTAAGCCTTGATCCTTGTATGAATGTCATCGAGCTTGTATGCATATGATTGCGAGCATGAATTTCGTTTTGACACCTGAGAAAGTAGAGAACTGCCAACCTTCAGAACATTCTTCAACTTCAAATTACATGCAAAGTGACTTAAAGAAATGAAATATGGAAGTGAAATACCTTCAGTTGCAACTGGCAGCATTGCATAACAAGCAAGGAAGCTTTGATCATAAAAGGATCTAATTCCAGAAGTTGGCACATGAAAATGGAAAGTAGAAATTCAATTCTAGTACCCACATTGTTTATATGCAGCCAAACGTTAGGAAGAATTAGTATAAATATTTGCTACATTTATGATGTAACAGAGAACGCTAAAGTTACAAGGTACTAATCCAATACAATACCTCTTAAATAAAGGCATCAAACATCAAAATGTTTATAGAAAAGCTCTAAAATAAAATAAAATAAAATTCCATGTTGATCATGGGACCTTGCTTAGCTCGAGTACAATCATACACAGACTCAATATTGATAAAGTAATTTGGGGTTCACATCCAAAATTAATTGGCAATGGATGGAATGTTCCAAACCCTTATGAACCCATAGGCAACGTGGCATTTTTCCCATACGGGATGTATATATTCTCAACAAATATATGGATAACAATGGCAACGAGGCACTAGATTTTGCAGAAAAACACCTTAGAGGGAATTAAATGATTATAGTGTTGCATATCATATCTTGAGCCAATCTTCCCCATTCTCACTTTGACACCATTGTAATTGCCAAAGATCCCAATTATTAGTCAAAGAAAGAAAGTGACATGGGTATGCAGGATTTCATCTACTATATACACAAAATCTCTTGATCAGTAGTCACTACAAACTGGGAACTCCTTTCTACTATTTCCAAGTCTGGCCCTGCAAAGTAATGCAACTTAAGGGTAAAGAGCAATTGGAACAAGAATGCTGCTATTTATTTATTGTTTATGGAAATTGGAATGCAGAGAGAATTGGGAGAATAGTTGTGTGTATTCATTGATAATAGGGGCCCCATATATAGAGATTACAAAGTACATAATCTTGGAGTACAAGGATTCATATTCTAACTCGGAGTAGGAAATCTCTCCTATTACAACTATAGAACTAATCCTAGTTTGACAAGGCACACTAAATGTCAACATTCTTCAACACTCCTCCTTGTGCCTCTCAAACTTGGTGGTGACGCTTTGATCGTTGCCTCGTTAAAAACCTTGCTCGAGTAATAAAATATGGGACAAAAACAACCTCAAGAAGGAGAAAAAGAGTACAACACGTCATTTACTCTTCGAGATCGAACCTGTAGACATCATACTTATAGACCTATAATAGACATATAAATAAATCCCTGCAATCTCAATGGTTTTCGATGGTAGTATAGGAAAGAGGGTGTCTCCCGCAGAGGATTGTGGCTCAACAATTGCAAAACAGACTCTGAAAACTTGAAATAGACACTAGACAAAGACGAAAATAAAACCTATACACAGAAACCAAAAATTTTAAAATTAAATACACACTAACTAGATACACAGATGAAGATGCACCCAAAATTTGGGGGTAATCAGAGTTGAATTTCTATACTAAATAAAATGAAGAAAATGAAGGACAGAAGACTAACGAAAACAGAAAACAATTTGGGGATTTTGGTTTTGACCAAATATGAGAAAACTAGCTAGGAACTACTTCTCACCACTAGAAAATGATTTCACCTATGATGTATTTACTAACATGTTCAATTCATTCGTATATCCTTACTCAAGCTAAGCCAATGATGTGTTGTACTTAACCTATCAATCTTTCTTACTTGGTATGTTAAGAGAGTGATGTTTTCAACTCAACTTAGCTTCTAGAATGGAACCTAGAGTGATGTTCTCACACAGCTCTCACCTAGAAGTCATTAAGGTCTAAAAGATTATGAATAAGGCTAGGCAATTTCGGTACTGATGTTGTCCTAATCTATCTAGACATTGGTTTATATGAATGGGGCTCAAGTCATTCACTAGCTACTCTAGAATGCAAGTAGACATGATGTTCATACAAGACACTCATAGCTTTATAATCTAGCATACATACTAATGTTGCGCACCATCAATAGACATACAAAGTTGATCAATGAACAAACAATAAACCAATGAATATCCGAAATCTAAAGAACTTATTAAATAAACACCAACATCATAGTTACACCATGTCTAGGGCTGAAAGCAGCCCCTAACTAAGAGAAAATTAGCTACTCATCATCTTGGAGAACACACAAAAGAAATAAATGAGTTTTGGAAAGAAGAAAGAATCAAAAAGATGGAAAACAGGGCAAACGATCGATCTCCAGAACGAAACCATCGATCGTTTATGGGCTCCGAACTTTATTTACTTCTTCTCCTTGAGTTGCTTCAATGGTTTCTTGCTTCTCTTGTGCGTTGTTGACCTTGATTTTGCCTTCTAAAAGCCTTTAATTCCTTCTTAAAACTCTTCCACTTTGTTTTCTTGTGGATCTCTAACTCTTTGCTTTAAAGAAAAGTCATAATCCATCAAAAATCCTTATTGAATCAAAATTCCACGCACTTTCCTTCTTTAAGCCTTCTTTTCCTAATTTGCTTCGGAAAACCTAATAAACACTATTGATGCTTCGGATTTGGGAGGTGGCCCAAGCCTTTGTATAACGTTGATCCGATGGGTGGATCGTTACTTGTATTGCTTCAGAGCTTCCGCTACCTGTCAAGTGAAATACAAAGCGGCGTTAGAGGGAGACCGTGCTGGGCGGTCTTCTCTTCTCCAATGCCTAAGTTAGCCAATGTATTTATGTTGACATAATAACAGTAGGTGAGTAATAAATGCGTAATTAATGAGTAGAGAGGAGAGAACCTTTTATAGATGGGGAAGAGGCTGGTCTCTTCCATATTTTCTATGTGGGATTGATATGCTTCAGTTCCCAATTTGTGGAGCTTCTGGTGCTGCATTGGCACTGCGGGTGGCAGCGCATCAGCGGTGATCTGGGGGCGAACCGGGGCTCAGGCGACGGCCTGTCTAGCGGTGATTCCGTAGGTCATACAGTTGGCAGTAGTTCATACTGCTGCTGTTCATATGGGTGTGGCTCGTTCATAGCTAATTATGCTTGCAAATGCTTATGTAAGTACAAGTCCCCCAAGTCCCCAGTCAAGGAGGGCAATCTTGGTTGGGGAGTTGCCTAGCCGTTTGAAGCGTTACTTCTGCTAGACTTGCAAAAGCATAATTAGCGTCAGTGCGTTGTCAACCATGGACTTATTGAGAAAACGGTTTATACCCTTTAGGGTGGGCCCCTGCTAGGCCCTCAGGGAGTCCCCCACTCCCCGGCTAAGATAGACCTCCGTTTGGTCGGTATATTGTTTGTTGAGGGCAAGCCACGCTGAGTGGAGGGTGTTGGGTAGTGAACCCAATCTTTGATACCCTAGTGTTGGGGGTCAACATGCCTGATCAGGGCCGTCAGATACTATTGACATGTCCCCTTGTTCTGGAGGAACATTGCTTGACTGCAACGCCGCACGGCGGTAGTTGTTAGAGTGAGGTGTTTCCTCTGGAAAAGCCATTGGCTGACATTTCGCAGCTGATGGGGAATGGTTTAAAAGTGTCATGGGGACCTGGTTTTTAAGCTCCCTAAGCGATGTTGAATTGGACTGGGAAGTTCCGCTAGCGGAGTTGCGCTTAGCGAGACTCTCGCTTGCAAGATGAAAAGGGAGAAGTTTCCCTAGTGGAGTTGAGCTTAGCGGAGACTGTCTCGCTTGCAAGATGCAGAGGGAGAAGTTCCGCTAGCGGAGTTGCGCTTAGCGAAGACTGTCTCACTTGCAAGATGAAGAGGGAGAAGTTTCGCCAGCGGAGTTGCGCTTAGTGGAGACTATCTCAATGCAGAGGGAGAAGTTCCGCTAGAGGAGTTACGCTTAACGAAGACTGTCTTGCTTGCAAGATGAAAAGGGAGAAGTTCCGCTAGCGGAGTTGCGCTTAGCGGAGACTCTTGACGGTTGGTGTTACTTTTCGATGGTTACTTCGGATAGGCGCTTCGTCTGATGTCTGCCTACACATGGTGGGCATGCATTGGGTTAGCGTGTGGGATAGCGTCCCCTCAGCATGCCCACCTCGTTACCATTAATGCGAGTAATTATTGATTTTGTAACCGTGGCGACGCCTCGGTTAATCCGGAGAGTAAGTGCGATCGTGGGGCACGTTTATGGCTGTCAAGAATGTCGTTTTTTAGCGGACGACCTAGATTTGCCTGATGTTGACATAAAAGAGAGGGAAACCACAGTGGGTTTGGCACTTTCTACACTTCAAACTTTGAGTCGTCATGTTCAAGCTAGGCTTGTCTTCTGGGTTTTGGAGGATCTTTGCTCTGCGAATCGTATTGTACTTTGAGGGAAGGGTTGTCGTTGGGAAGATCACCACTTTCAACACGTCAAGGGTTCTACGACTTCAGGTTAGTGATCTGAGCCTCATCCCTATTTTATTGCTTTCTGTCACTTTCTGGTTTTTTGGTATTTTGGGGCGATCTTTGTCGTTCTTTGGTGTTTTTGAGTGTCTAGAGTGAATTTGGGGTGTGCTTAGGTGTTTGACAGAGGGTTGGAGTTTTTTGGGTTGCTGGATGGTCAAATCTGGGTTTTGATATATGCGATGTTCTTGTTTTGGTGTTTCTGGGTTTGGTTGTTCTTGATGTTGAAACTTCATATATAGAGCTTACTGGTGTTTTAGCTTAGAGTTTGAAACTTCTCCCCTTCAGATATATCTTTCAATTTGAATGGTATCGATGGTTTTGTTGGTTAGGGTGATATAAGAAGATTATAAGCCAAAGAGCGTACCAGTTCTGCCATGGATATGAACCCCAATTGACGTCAACACCTTGGAAAAAAACCCCCTCTATTCTGCCTTGACCTGACCCCAGGTAACAAACTGAACACGTGGTTTTTTTATTTTTTCTGTGAAATTTTTGCAGGTATATAGTTTCATTTCAACTTATTGTCTCCTTTATTTCTGCATCATTACATTGAAGGCATTTGTCGACAAATATTTCTGTGCAACCACATCCTATCGAATTGAAGCATAAACGTAATTGTATTTGTCTTTCTCCTGATTCTAACCTCATTAGTGATGTCAAAGTGAAGAATAAGTCTCAAACAAACTCTTTTTTCGAGATAATCAAAGAGGTTAATTCTTCTTCTTCATTTTTTGTTGTTGCTGTTGTTTTCCACATATAAGTGTTTATTCATTGTCTTTATGTGAATATCCCTTTGGCTTTGATGTCCCATTGCAGCTGTATCTTCAAAGTTGTTCTTATTTTAAGGATTTACTCTTCTTGCAGGTTGGTCTGAAAGACCCCAAAACAAAACCAAAAAAAAAACAAAAAAACAAAAAACAAGAGAAGAGAAAAGGGGAAGAAGGGGAAGAAGAAGAAACAAAAGTGGAGAAATGAAGAAACTAAAGAAAAGAAGAAGAAGAGAGAGATGGAAGGAAACAAGAGGCAAAGAAGAGAGGTAGAATTTTTACATTGAAGCTGCTCAGATCCATCATTTGTTTACATATGATTCTGTGTCCTTTTTTCTTTAGGTGCCATATGTTGTGTGCAAGTAATTGGGGGGTTTTCAGAGTTTGGATCTCATTTAATTAGTTGTTGTTGTCTTTTCTTCTTTGTTTTGGAAAAAAATGATGTGGCTTTGTGTTCGGACGAATATTTTCTATGTTTTTAGTGCATTTATCTCTACATTTTACTTAGTTATTTCCTTAACATTTCTAACTTAGTTTTTGTTTTTATGTACTTTTGAGTTGGAAATGAAGGCAAGGAGGAAATGGGGCGCAGAAATGGGAAAGAAATAGAGAAATGAAGCTTTCCTAATCCTACCAGGAAAAGGAATCCCAATTGAAGTAGGATTCCTAAGTCAACTAGGAGTGAGCTCGGAAAAATGGTGTTCGGGAATGAGAAATGACAGAGTCCTAGTTGGATTAGGAAACCTGATGACACTAGGAGTCCTGGTGGTGCTAGGAAATGTTGTGGCTTCAAGATGACTCAAGATAGTTCAAGAATGTTCAGAAAGACATAGTTGGCGTCACAATTGAATAATGGGCTACGAAACTATCCAATTGAGAAGCCTGACCCAAAGATTGAAATATGTTACTTGCACATGAGTTTCTAGACCCTTCTTGACGTCTTGAAGAAATCCTAAATCAATTCCAGTTGGTTTTTTTTTTTGTGAAAAAATAAAGAATATTCAAGAAGATTTCGGAAATCCCAAAAAAGGAGAGTTTTTAGGAATCTGCCTGTGCAGATCAGTCAACTTCGACAGAGCCCTGAGGACATCTCAGAATGAAGAAAATTATGATCTTTATATGGTTGGAAAGCTACGGATGTCTAGTTTCCATATCTTTTTACGTTCTGTTAATATCAATTTTTTAGAAGAAGTTATGGTCGATTAAGTACATGGAGCTCAATTTGCCCGAGAATCTGTTTTGCTCGAATAAGGAGTTTCGGATATGAATATCTTTTGGGACGAGTTTGGGAAGGTCTCTACTCCATATTTGATCTGATTTTGAAGATATATTCCAGCCATGATGATGTGTACCAATGAGAAAATTCAAGAAGAAATCTACATCAACACAGAAAGGAAAGTGAATCAGAATTGAAGACGGAGAGCTAGGGCTTGACGTCTCAAGCTTCCTCTATATATACACACCTATGTTGGACGTTTTTCACATCTTCCTTCACTCCATTCAACCATCTCTCTCCCTCCATACACGTTCACCCCTTCCACAACACAAAAATCTCTCAAACCCTAAATCAAATAATGTCATCCTCCCCTTTACTCTCTAAACTTTGGATCCTCTCCATTGTTCAAGCATTGAAGCCGTGAAGCAAAGCTCCATCATCTCCAACACATCATTGCCGTAGTCATCATCAATGTCCTCCATCCTTTTGAAGTCGTTCTTGCGTTCTTGAAGTTCTTTAAAAGTGTAACCATGTCCTTCTATCTTTTGTTTTTGGTTTCTTTGTTTTCTAACTTCAAAATCAGATTCTATAGCATTCTATGTTTTTGGTTTTATTGGATTTTTCGATATTTTGTGAGAATAAAGTTTATGTTTTGATGTTTAGTTTCCAATAATTATGAAGCATGAAAACGTTTTAGGTTTCTAGAAGACATAAATTGGGATTTTGATATGTGATGATGTAAGTTCATTGATCTTGTGCTTCAATCCCACTTTTTATGTGTTTTGTGTTCTTTGGTTGCAAACTTAGAAATTAGAATATTGAGCACGTAATTAAATCCAAATTAAGATTGCTAGCATTCTAGGTCTTAATTGTCAAGTGGAAAACCTATAATTCCATAGGTAAATCAATGAAGAGTCTTGCATGCTTGTATGGTGTTCCAACTTGTGTTCTTGGCTTAAATCAATCAAACTTTCTAAGTGTTTAATGCGTTAAATATATTTTGTTAGTGAGTAGCGTTCTATGACTAGCATTGCATGTTTAATAGGGTTAACTATGGTGCGTTTATCTAGTTAATTTAATTAAGGAAAGTAAAAAGAACTTTGCATGCGTTCATCTTTGTTCTTGATTGATTTCTTCATTCACATGTTTTGATCTGTGATTTATGATTAGAAAACTCGTTTTCGTGTTAATGATTGTTAACATCATCATACATATTTCTTATCAACCCTTATCTATTTTGATTCATGGATTGATTGATCATTGTAAAGTAGTTAATTTAGATTAGAAATACAAATACTTTCGAAATCTCCTTAATTTTTTGTAATTTTTCATACATATTGTATACTTGTAATTAATTCTTCGGGTCTTTTCCCGTATACCCAAAAAGTCTCTGTATTTTTCCCAACTGCCCAACACTTTTGTATTACACTGTTGCTGATAGAAAAAGACAATTAGAGATGGTTTTTTCAGAAAAAAATGCCCTTTGTATCCTATGTTGACCCGTGGTTTCCTTTTCAATCTTATTCAACAAAAAAGAACAGTGTTTGAAATGGCAAAAACAAAAACAAGACTAGCCTTCAACATGCCCAAGTTTTTCACCTAACGGCCTCCTGCCTAGCGGTTACTTTAACAGGCCGAATCACTGCTGCTTGTCCTAATTTTTTTGTTTTAAAACTGACTCTTTCAGGTGAATAGTAAAGTTTAGGACCTTAGATTTTCATAGGATGCATGCATTGAAATAAAAATATAAATGACAATTATCATTATAGAAATGTAATGACAATAACTACTATATTGGTTAAAGAAGTGGGTGAGCAACCATCTGAATTTATTTATTCAAATAAACATACATGTTAAACATTTAGAGCCTCATTCTCAGGTAAACAGCAAAAGTTGTTTAGCTATCCATAAGAATGAGAACATATACTTACTTGTAATGAAAGCACACTACTTCACACTTAGATAGGAAGCACATTGCTATACTATTTAAGAGAAGACTCTTCTGCTCAATTTTCTAAGTTTGAACTGATCTGGAAATTATTCGATATCTTCTAAGAGAAGCTAAAGCTCCTTATATAGGGAGCGGATCTCAAATTATAATTCAAAACAACAAATGTACAGAACAACTCTGTGACCTTCTGCTTTTCTGAGTGCGCTCCTGATGATGGAGGTCGGATGGAGAAAAGCAAAAGCATGCAGGTGAAGTGTTTTTTACTTGCCTTTTGGAAAGAAAAAGTAGCCTTTATAAGTCAAAAGTGCTACAGTTGCTATTTTGGTGTTTTTCTTCTTTCACCTGTGGCTTCACCCGTGACGCTACATGTTCTCGTCTGTTTCTGAATTGTGGCTAAAGACAAAGGAGTTGTTGTCTGCCTGGGCCATTCTAGCAGTTGTAGCATTATCTTCGACGTCTGTATCAACATACATTTTGTAGTGGTTGTCAGTTTCAAGTCTTTCTACCCCTGCAGGCATGACAGTGTAGAATCTATCTCTTTTCTGGTAAGAGATAAGAACAGGTCACTGCTGACTACGTGAGGATGATCGTAAGCAGTGATAATTGTTTTTTCTCCTGCTGCCAGGAAGGTATTGTTGATATCTTCAGAGATGATCTTCTTGATGTATTCTAGAGTCATGGGTTTCATCCATGGGGTGCTTGAGTTTGGTTGGCCATTGTACCCTACACGGGCAGGCTGCAGATATTTCTTTTGAATAATTCTCACATAATGATATGGAGAAATATACTCAACCTCACCGTTTGCCTTTTGGATCCATTCTGGAGGAGTGGATCTGAACTTCAGACGAAGCATACAGTCATTTTTCTAATATTTTTGACTGTGTTGATAATGATACGTGGCAAACCTTTCAGATCATCATTTGTTTTAGTCCACAGATTATGGACAAAACCATTTTCAACAAGCCAAAGCTTGTGTTCTTGAGGATGTTCACTCTGAACATTAACTAAGTATCTTCCAACATATGGTCCTGCAATGATAAAGAGAGTTGGAGGAACTCGGTCTTCAGAATTATGACTTCCTATCAGACTATGAAATTCATGCCAGTCTGATTCATTAAGTGCCATGATAGGGACCCTAACACTTTCTGGACTTTCAAGGAAGTGAACTTTTTCTTTTCTTACAGCACTCTACTGTGTATGAAGTTCTTCAAACTGTGGCCTACCATTTTCGTAGAGTTCTTCAGCTAATGCAAAGAGAGCTGGGAACATTAGACCACTGCTTCTTTCTTGAAAAGCAAAAAGGAGATTATCCAGGATTGCTTTCTGGTGATAAGCTAGTCTTCTGCCAGTTCTGATCATAGGAGCATCAAAGGTTCTTAATTCATAATTAAAAATATTTATAACTCCAGTTTTAGTTGGTTTGCTTTTTGACAAAGCAACAGCCGTCAACGGTCTTGATGAGCCATTACCGTCTGCCGTTTAAGAAGGGCTAGCCAATCTTTTACCCTGGGATTGATCAGTTGTGGCTAGTCCTTTTGGACTTGGCAGAAACCTTTTGAGGATTTTTTTTCTTTGGTTTCTTTGGGATTCTCTTCAGGCTCATGTTCTTTCCCAGTTCTTCTGCTTCTGGGATTACGACCTTCGTCATCATCTCTTTGGCTAAACATTGCCATTTCTCTGGTCAATGCGTCCGAAAGATAATTCTTGTTTCCTGCAATTAATTCAACATTATAATCATATTGGTTAAGAAATAATTGCCAGTTTTCTAATCTTCCTCTATCAGCAGCTTTATCAAGTTTGAAATTTTTGAAATTCTTTACTCTGGCATAATCGGTGCGGACAGTAAAGGGTTTTCCAAGAAAAGCTGGAGAATTTAAAATTGTTTCCTTGACAGCCAAAATTTCTTTTTCCCCTGTGGGATAATTCAGTTCTGCAAGGCTGAACTTGCCGCTACAAAATTTGCAGATCTTTTCAATGTTAGTTCTAGGTGTTTTTGCCAGAACCACACCCTACCAATAATTATCACTCGCATCTGTTTGGAGGATAATTTCATCATTTTCCTCTGGTTGTTGTAGAGGAGGGAGGTTTTTGCAAAGATTTTTTATCTGCTTCACGATTTTTTCATCATCTTTTGTGAAGTTCCATTTTCTTTTGGAACTTGTCTTAGGAGATAACATTGCTGTTAACCCTGAGATTTTGGGAATGAAATCTCTCCCATAATTTATGACACCAAGGAATATCTCTAGACTCTTAGCATCAGGAATTCTATTTGGGAATTTCCAGATCTTCTCAAGGATATGAGGTTGAAGTTTTATCACTCCATTTTTGATGTTTATTCGTAGGAAATCAACTTCATCGAGGATAAAGAATATTTTGTTTTCACCTAGGATAATTCCATCCTGAACTATCAGCTTTACAAACTCGTGGAGGTGTTTCATGTGTTCTTCTTTGTTTTTGGAGAAGACCAAAATGTCATCTATATAGACGACGTAGAACTCCGCAACATGTTTGAAGATGTTGTCCATCTTTCTTTGGAAGATTGAAGGAGCTTGCTTTAGACCAAAAGGCATTACCAGCCATTCGTAATGACCTTATGGTGTTCCAAATGCAGTGAGAGGTAAACTCTCAGGATGCATCTTGACTTGCCAGAAACCCGACTTTGCATCGAATTTCGAAAAGACTTTAGCTCCTCTGAGCTGATTAATCAATACTTTTACTTGAGCAATTTGATAACCGTCTTTGACAGTCTTTTTGTTGTCATCTCTGTAGTCAATCACCATTCTAGCTTTTCCTCTTAGATTTTCTGCATGATTTCGTACGAAGAATGTTGGAGCATGATGAGGGCTAGTGGAAGGTTGAATTAATCTCTTGTTCAGGAGATCTTCAATATCTTTTCTGAATTCTTTTTTATCTTCCTCTTTGTACTGAGGAATGGCTTTGACATGACAGATGGCATTCATGTCATGTAATCTTAATTCACAGACCACTGTGTCTTTTTCCCAAAACTTCTGAGGGTCTACATCGATATTCTGTTCGAGTAGTTTCTTGATTTTTTCAAGAGTGGGAATTTTCTGAGACTCAAGCTTGTTCTGAAAGTGCTTGAGGTTATGCTCATGGATGAAACTAGCTTCTTCATCCTCACTAGTTTCTTCAGAAGAAGAAGAAGAAGATTCTTCAACAAGTAATTCTTCTTGTTGCTTGATTTGGAGTATAGGCTCGAATTTGGGTTTGTAGGGAGTAAGATCACCACTATTCTGTTGTGATCTCTGATATTGAGTAGTAAAACCAGGACCTACTACACTTTTTGCTTGTGTAAGTCGGTCGGCCCAGAACACCCGTTCTCCTTTTCTGAAGCCTATTGCTTCTTCATTCTGAATAAATCTTTGTTGGAGAATAAAATCGTTTCCCAACAAGAAATTTGATCCTTGGCCTTCAGATTGCCAAACATTCTGGATGATAAATGTTCCTCCACCAATGGTGATATGAACATTTTTTGCTACCCTGTTCATGGTCAGATGGCTTCCATCAAATGTAACACCAGTAGCAGTTTTTTTCTTTTCTTCTTTCCAGAGTTCTTCTGGAATTGCAAATCTCTTTGCAACAGTAAATCCTGATCCATTATCTACAAAGGCATGTAGATGATATTTTTTGTGATCAAGGAATTTTAGTCTAATCTCTCTGTAGTTGCTGTATCTACTAGTAGAGACGACCTTCGATTGTTGAAGCTCATTTTCTTGAGCTTGTTCCTTTTGAATGAATGGCTTACATTCTTCTGGAACAATTTCTGGTGGTTCAACCAGTTCAAAATTACTTTCATCGATTTTTTCTTCATCGATGATTTCTTCCTTTATTTTTGAGGAAGATGGTTCCATGATTTCTTGGAACAAAGTTTCTACTTCTTTCTCTTTTTGCTCAGAGAAATATTCTTCATATTCTTGTTCTACCAATTGGCTGACAAGGCCATTCTTGGTTTTTCTTGCTTCAGCTATGAAGCATTCTTTGTGATAAGTCTTTTTAGACTCTTCACAGAACATAGGGAGACCATTCTGTTCATGACATAGGCAGTAGTCACAAACGAATGTATCAGGGTTCACCTGATAAGAAGAAATTAAAGATTTTGTCTTGCTTTCTTCCCAATTTTTGATTCTTAGAACATTCATTTGTATTGATTCGAAGTACTCTACTTCAAAATCTGACTCAGATTCAGATGAATCTTCTTCTTCAGACCAGGCAGAATAAACTGACCTGTCATCTTCTTCATCATCAGAATAGGCTATTTCGTAGCCTTTCATGTTTGTTGTTTCTACTATTTGCTCATATTCTTCAAAGAGAGTTTTAGTAGATCTTTTACCCTTTTCCGGGCATTCATTGGCATAGTGCCCTTCAGCTTTACATAACCAACATCTGCAAGCTTTTTTGCTTGGTTGCTTATGTGAATGATTATTCTTCTTTTTCTTGAAGAATTTCTTTTTAGGATCTTCATCCTGTTGTTTCTTGTAATTGGAATTTTTTTTTAATTTCCAATCTTTTTTCTGATTACTCTTTTTGAAATTTTTAGAGTAATATTTTTCTTTTTTCTTTCTGTGGAATTTGGATTCATGACATCCCCAATTTGTGGGCATATCCAATATTCCATAACAAAAATTTTCAACTCCTTTGAGTTGTTTCTTAGCCATCTTAGCTCTAAGACTGGCTTTGCATTGCTCTTTTAACAATTGCCTGATTCTGTAGGCAATTCCTCCAACTGAAAATCTTTCAATTGGTTTTTCAGCTATGCTTTCTCTCACAGCTGTTCTCCATGGTTCAGGGAGTTTTCTGTGCAACAGATTAACTAGATCAGTATTCTCTAGTTCACCAATTGTACAGTAATATTCTTGAAATTCATTCAAGTATTCTTCGAAATATCTCATGTCGCAGATTTTGAGAGCATAGATATTTGATTTGGCCGTTTTTTTAGCCTTTTCACTCAGATTTGAGAGATCTCCACAGAACTGATCATACAGGGGTACTGCAAAATCATACGGAGATTTTGAATTTTTGATTTCTTCTAGCCAGTCTCTTCCTCTGGCGGTTTCTTTGAAAGATAGGTAATACTTTTTTGCTACTCCAGTAAGAGTAGTTTCATAGTACACCTGCAAATCGGGTGCTTCAAATTTTCCAAAGGTAAGTGCAGAAGCCATCATCAGGCTATCTACCCATTGGTCAATAGTTTTTCTTTTATCTAGACTCTTGTCTAGATTTAACCAGATGTCGTAGTTCGTGATTGGAACTCTAGGCATATTTTCCTCTGAGACAAATCTTTGGGAATTTCTTTCCCCTTTTTTACCTGTGGGGGCTTTCTGAAGTGGAAGTTTTGTTTTCCCTTTTTCTCTGCTAATGAAAGTTTTGGAGCTTTCTCCTTCTTCCATTTCAATATCCTGGTAAGGAAAGACTTTTCTTGTCTTTTTGATTTTGAACTCTTTCATTTCTTCGATTAGTTTTTCTAATCGTTCAGGATTTTCACAAGGTTTTGCTTTTTCATAGAGTTCATAGAGCCTTTCTGCTCTGAACATATTGACTGGTCTGTTTAGATCAGCTTCCAATTCTTCTTCAGATATTGGTTCTTCAATAGTGGGTTTTGTACCGCTAACACTAGCTTCTCTAGTGCTATAGCTTCTTCTGAGAAGATTTTTGTTTATCCTGAGGTTCTCAGGACAGACATCATTTTTTCTGTGATTGTCAAAATTGAGACTGATTTCCTCAGTCTTTCTACTTTCATAAATTTTTGCTTTCGCTCTTTTCGGTAGCTTTTTTGGACCGGATAATTTCCATTCAATAGGAAAAGTCACTTATTTCCAAGTAACTTTATGAATCTGTTGTGAATGGTTCTTCTGATTGGTGAGGAAACCAGTAGTAAGACCCGGAATATTTGTTATTCTGGTCTTAGGGGCTACTGTAGTGCTCATCAATTTATAGTATAATCTATATACTATTGCGAGTTCTTGCATATCTTCTTTCATGGATATGCCATCTGTCTTGACTCTCAGTCGTAGACAGTGAGCTGCATCTTTCAGGCTGGTGGTGAAATTTGGGAAGCAGTTGAAATATGTTATTTGATCACATAAGGATGCTTCAAGCGTTCCTAACAGACTAGCTTGGGAGTCTGTTAACCTGTTATCTTGTAGAACACATAGAACTGAACAGTCTATGCCTTCCCGTGCAAGCAAATTTATGCCTACTTGGACTGTTCCAATATGCATAAATTGATATTTTTTTGCTTGAGCTCTGGCAACTTCTGAAGGAGTGATCAGTAGAAGATCAGTCTCTCCTCCTGCTGTAGCGGGGGTTGTAATTTCTAGTAGCTTAAAATAATGGCTATCCATTAGATCAAACTGAAACCCTCTTGTAGATTTGTTTAAAATCTAATTTTGGAATTGAGGAGTTTTTTTTATCTCCTGTTCGATTTCGTTGAATTCGAATTCTTCAGCATTTAGGAGTTGTACTCCTTTCTTTTTTCTAAAGATGCTTAACATCTTAGTATCTCTTTTTTCCGGGTTTTCATACCGGATACTAGTCTGACTAGTAGATGCTTCCAGAAAAATCATGTTTGGAACAAGATTTGTATCTGGTTTTTCTAATGGTTTAAATCCATTAGCTTTCTTTGTTTTTACTGTAGGCATTTTCTTGTCCTTCAGTATATTTTTCATCGAATCCAGCGTTTTTTGCTGTTCATTGATTTTTCTACTGACGACTGTCAGCTTTTCTTCTTCCGTTTTTGGAAGTTCCTTGATATAATCCAGTTTATTTTCCAATCTTTCTAATTGGTGGATTATAGCAGGTAATTTGTCTAGATGAGTTTGACATCTAGATAATTCTAGTAACAGCCTCTGATATTTCTCATCAGAGGAATTTAATAGAGAATTTATTTTCTCTAATAGCAATTCTGACATTGTCCCCATTTAGGAGGGGTTCTCATTTTGAGCTATTTCACAAGCTCTGATACCAGTGATGTGCGGATCTAACCAATGCTCAAATAATCGAGAGGTTTTGTTCCTCTTCCAGAACATATAAGAGATTATCAATATCTTGTTCTAATTTATAGATTCTGGTTTGAAGTCTATAAAGGATATCCCAATAGTTGGGAGATTCTCTATTAAGACTTTCTCTATAAGCTTTCAACTTTCTCAATTTTTCTTTCTCTTTTTGTAATTCTTTGCTAGTATTTTTGTAGATAGCAATCAACTCAAGTCTGTCAACAATCGAAATTATGAATAGTAATACGTACTGTTTACCTTTGAATCAGAGGATGACTGTTAACTCTGCATATATATCAAATAAAACTCTGATGGGCCCACCACGTTTCTAAAACTTTTGTTATAGAGAAATAGACAGCAAACTAAACGAAAGAGACAACAACAATATTAGTATTATGCATTGCAGACTCTGACATATAACGACAGCAAAGAAAATTGCTAGAGAACGAAAGGAAGGGTATTGATGGTAGGAAAGAAAGGGAGAAAAGCTTGTGTAGGGAGGAACAAAAATAAGACATTGGGGTGTATGAGAAGTATTCTCACGGATTTGGGGTGTATGAGCATTAACCCTAATTCTTCTTTCTTTGACGTTTAAATGACATGAGCACCCTCAATCCCTGGCTTAGAACGATACCCTACTTACTCATACTACCATCTGATGCAGGGTTTAAATTGGCACTCACTTTGAGCGTATCACTTTGCTGAATGCTTATTTACTATTAGTATTCTTAATAGTTCATATCTACTCTCTTCAACAGAACTACATATCTAGGGTGCCAAAATGAAAACCAATCGACTCTTCACAAAATTTTCGGAGTCTAGCATTGTAAGACCCCAGAAATTCCTTATTAATGTTATGGAATTTCCTTGAATTAATAAAGTGTTCGTTAGTACGATTTCATGGTTCGAGGGTAGAGTGAAATTATTTTCGGGCGAACAATTATTCGAAATGCACATTTTAGAGGGGTTATGAAGTCGACTTTTTATACGTACGGTATTTGAGGAAACTTCCTTCACGAAAGTTGTAAATCTCATCGATATGAGTGCGTGCCTATGCGGAACGCAAGAATCGGAGTTCGTATGAAGAAGTTATTGCATTTGGAAATATTTCCATTTTGGGTATATATATAAATGGAAAGTTTCCAAATTTAGGGTTTCCATTTCTGTCGGCCGCACCGTTCATCTTCTTCGTTTTCTCTCTCCCGAGCACGAGCCGAAAACAGAGCAAACCATTTCCGGCTTCGTTCTCCCTTCTCCGGCCACCAAATCACACCAAACTTCTTCCCACGCCTTCGCCTCGACCTTGTGCAGCTGCCAGTGGCAGCCTTGCGCCGTGGAACGGCTTGTAGAGGCGGCGGGAAGCTTCTTTCCATTTCCGGCCGTTTTGAGTGCGAAGTCAATATCTCGAGTTCTAGGCAACCAAAACTTGATGTTCTTAGCTTGTTGAACTCACCTCAACCCCCTGATAAATCCCCAAGAAGGACAGCACCTGAAGTGATCTGTTTCATGCTCGTCGGAGGCCTTGCCATTTTCTGCGAATTTTCCGGCCAAACCGGAACGTTTTGGTAATTTTCGATCACTTCCACTCGTTTTCTGACTTCGTGATAGTTATGAAAGTTTCTCAAAATGATGAAACGAAGAGGAGTAGCCTGACCCCGACGCCGTTGGCTGTGGTCGGCGGCTGCTCTGCCTCTAACTCCGGCGGCCTTTTCCGGCCAGTTCCGGTAACCCCAAGGGCAGTTTCTGCCCATTTTTATGTTCTACATGTTGATATAATCATTTCGATATATAGCATGTAAATTTTGAAGATCGTATGATTAAGTTATGAATTTTACGATTTCAATCGTTCGATTTGTGAGCTGTGAAGATTGGACCGTCCGATAGACTTGTAATTTTGAAAGAATGATCGAAGGACTGTCCCGATGACTTTGTGTGGTCACGGGTGAAGATCCAACCGTTGGATCTTCGTATAAGTGCGTTTTATGAGTTGTGTGCTAAGTTAATTATTTTATTTGGTTAGGTGATTGACGGTTTGAGTTGGCGGACGATTGTGAATTGTATTTTGAGCTGTTAAGTAGACGCAGCAGGATTAGAGGTGAGTAAATCTCACATGGTTCATTTACGAACAGAATTTCATTAATTACATTTAATTGTTATGTTTGAAAAATGATTTTAAGAAAATGAGTTTTTAAGTATATAAAAATGAATTTCTCTGTTTTTACTACGTGTGAACTATAGTTGGTATTAGTAGTTAGTCCTGTGTGCGTGACTACGTAAATATATATATATATATATATATTTATATATATATATATATATATATTGGATGATATGGCATTGGTTGAAGAAGTATTGAATTGATTGATTGATTTATCATTTCGAGCATTTCTCTTGAAGATATAAATTATCATATATTGTTGAGTTGATGTTGATAAAGAGTAATTGAGTAAAGTGTGATCCTTTCATTTATTGTCCATGAGAGACTTGAATCATTATTGATTGTGGTGTCGATTTGTATGACTTGATTGATTCATGATTTGGGGAAATTATTAAGCATATGGGATTCGATTTTGATGATGGCTTGGAGACGAGAACATATTATTTGGAATTGGTTTTGCTATTTGTTGAGGTTGTGGGAGATGAGGAAACTGTATTATGTGACGATCTGTGTGAGTACATGTGCGGTGATCTGTGTGAATACCTGCGTGGTAACTAGTGTGAGGGTATGTGATCGGACGTCATAATCCTAGGTGGATGACGGGCTACGATTGAGTAAGTGAGTCGGACACCATAATCTTAGGTGGATGGCGGGCTACGATTCAGTAAGTAAGTCGAACGCCATAATCCTGAGTGGATGACGGGCTACGATTGAGTAAGTGAGTCGGACGCCATAATCCTGGGTGAATGACGGGATATGATTGAGGTGTTTATATTGGATGTCATAACCCTGGGCGATGACGGGCTACAATTGAAATGCGTTATTTTGTGAGATTGTTTATGCGGAGTTGAAGGGTGAATTCTTGATTTTCGCGTGAGTTGGTTGATTTAATTATATGTATTTCTTTTTCATTTCTATCGTGTGATTTCTTTATCTACTTTCTTTTTCAGTTCATTTGTTTGATTTTAATGTAATCTCCTGAACTAAACTATATACATGGATTACTATGATTTCTTTTGTTTGATTTTAATGTAATCTCCTGAACTAAACTATATGCAGGGATTACTATGATTTCTTTTGTTGTTTAATGTGATCTCCTGAACTAAGTTTCTATGCAGGGATTACTATGATTTTTATTGATTGTTTGAATGTGATCTCCTGAACTAAGCTCTATGCAGGGATTACTGATTTTGTTTAATTCTTATTGTGTGTACGGTTGTGGTTGAGATCCGTAGCGATCGTGAAATGAGTTGAGATGTCATGATTTTGGCAAATGTTTTATGTTGAGGGGAGTGAGTGTGATTTTGTGGTTGTTCTGTTGAGGCAAGTGATTGGTGATCTGATAGATTGTGGGGACGTAGAGTGTTTAACATATTTGGAGTTATTTGTGTAATTAGAGTTTGTGGGAAAAGAGATCAAATGAATTGAGAAACAGAGCATGTGGGTTTTAGTTGGGTTGAAATTATTGAGCATGATATTGATTGATATGAACTCGACGTTTTTGTTGTGATAATTGCATATTAATTTTGTTAGACTGAGATAGTGAAAGCATGTTTTTGTGGAATTAAATATTAATGCTTTAATTATCTCACGAACTGAGAAATTATAAGCATGCGTGACGTGAGTCACTTTAATTGAGTTTACTCATACGGGCTTAAAAGCTTACCGGGTTTGTGGTTTGCAATCACGGTGCACTATTTCTATGGTGTAGGGTTATTGTGCTGGTTAGAATATCGAGTGATCGTTATTGAAGCTAAGGTGGACTTTCCGTCACGTGGGTGTGAAAGGGCGCTTATACTTGTAGTCTTCCGCTGTGTGGTGAGTTGGTGAGTGTGGTTACATGTTGAATTTACATTCAGTTTAATTTGTAAGATCAGTTGTTTAGTTGCTTAATTTAAATGAAAAAAAAATTTCTATGTGTTTCCTTGTGTGTTTTCGCGTTTTGGATTTGAATTATTGTATTCTAAATTCGGGGCGTGACAAGCATGTCTTTCTTCTCAATCAATTTAGTACGTATAAAATTCAGGAAACAAAGAAACTTGCAGCATCGCGCGACACTTTTTGCTAGTTATAAATTATATACAAATTGTAAGTACTTGAACAGATTGTTCTAATGTTTACTGTCAAGTAGTCAGAGGGTTGTAGTATCTTGTTCTGAAGATGAAGATCGTACTTTTTTGTGAAGAAGTCAACTGTACCTTGCGTTAATGCTAGAATTGTTATAATATTTGTTTACTTGGTGAGTTGATGTGGCTGTTAAGTTTTTGACATTTGGTTCATTAACTTAATTGTGTGTTTTCAACCATTTATTGATACATATTGCTGACTATTTATCAGATCTGTTTCTTTCAAGCCATGACTCCCTGGTCTAACAACACAGCCAAAGCTAAAGCAATAGCACTAAGAATGAAGGCACTGCAAATGAAAATAGGTGAAAAAATAGTGTCGAAACCGGCTGTTGATGAGACTGATGCACCACCTAAATCTGCATTCACCAAACATGATCAATAGTATGAGATATCAGTGTTTTTTGGATTTCATTTGTTGATCATGTCAACTGCTGTAGGTTATTGAACTGATGTTTACTAAGTTTAGCTCCATTATGGATATATGTATAGCTGTAGTAATAGATTAATCAAATATTGATATTTTTATGAATTGATTCCATATTTGATGAATGCATTGGGTAGTTTCCAGATTTACATAATTGTGGCGCAATGAGAATACAAATATGTCATCCGAATTAGAAAGCAACAACAAAATGAAATCCAAATATGTTGTTGAACATATCTAAGAACAACAGAAACAAAAACAAATATGTTGTTACTTGTGCACTAAAACAACAGAAAATTGTCATCTGAAATAAAAAGCAACAACAAAATGAAATCCAAATATGTTGTTGAACATATCTAAGAACAACAGAAACAAAAAAAAATATGTTGTTACTTATGCACTCAAACAACAGAAAATTGTCATCTGAAATAAAAAGCAACAATAAAATGAAATCCAAATATATTGTTGGACATATCTAAGAACAACATAAACAAGAAAAAATATGTTGTTATCTGTGCACTGAAACAACATATAAATGTTATTGTAGGCTACTAAAGACAATAGATAAATGTAATCTGAACTGAATGCTAATAACAGTTAACTGTTATTGGAATTTGAATAAAACAACGTTAAACTGTTATTATAAGTCCATTCAGGTAACAGATAGGATTTCATATCTTCTACTTTGGTGCATTCAAACCACAGATATGACCATTTTTCTGTTTGGAATAAATATTAGATCATAGAAATTACAAGGAACTGTTATTTGTTTTCAGATCACACCACATTTATTTGTCGTCTGAATTCACTAATACACAGCTAACTCATGTCTTGATTTCATCATACAACAGACGACCTAGCAAATTTATGTCGTCTGAAATATAAGACGACGGAGGAAATCTGTCGTCTGATACCCTCAAGAGACGGCACCGTACTAGACAACATAAATTTTTTTTCACCCAGACGACAGAGGAGTGCTTTTCTGGCATAGTGACCTTTAAATATCATTAATTCTTCAAATCCATATTCTATACAAAAGTAAACATACCTGTAGTGGCAGCACTGCTTATAGTTGTAAACTTGTAATGTCTAGGGAGCTGATATCACACTGGCAACACAAACATAAAAACATCACTACTAGCTTGACCGTGAAGCAAGAGAATCCGAAAGTTGGAGTAGACTCGAGATTAATAAAGATATTGATAATGGAGAAAAATTTATCTGTATACTCAATTTCTCAATTTACTGAATAGTTCCACATTGTGTCTACAACTTATTTTAATGAAAAAATTACAATCACATTTAAACTTTGTGCCTTGAGATTATATCTCAATGTCATCTTTAAAGTGCATAAGGGGATCTAGATAGGCTAGGGGGTAGAATCCACAAGGCAAATATTTGTGGTTCAAGTTTTCAAGACATAACATACAGGAGGTTGAAGTAAATATTGAAGAAGAAATACCTGACAGAAAATTGGATGATTACGACCCGCGAGACATGGCATGTCGATCTTTAGCCAATTGATCTTTATTTTGGGGATGTTTTGTCTGATTGGCCCAAGAGATGGCAATCCTAGGAATATCATATTTTGGGACCTAGAGGGATATTTTGATCAGAAAGAGTCAACATCTCCACCTCCTCCTCCTCCGCAGACCAATCTACTTTGAATCCAGGGAAGTCAAGTGACAATCTTTCAAGAGAGGTGAGTGTGCGGAGACCATTGTTTAGATTCTGCCTACTCTTTGCATTCAGTTTTTTACAGTCCATGATGGAAAGTGATACTAACTTTGACGGGAATCCCCCTTCCGGAAAACATTCCAATTCTGGGCAAAACATCATCGACAAAGACAGAAGAGATGGGAGAAGGGTCTTCATTGGTTCCGTCCATGAACTGAAGTTCTCACATTCCTCTATCTCTAGAATCGTCAAGTTTGGCGCATGCAATCCCCCAACGGGAAAAGTTACAATATTTGGACAGGAATGTAATCGCAACTTATTCAGGGATAAGACTTTAGAGTCTGGTGAGGTGGTAACCAGGGATAAATTAGTCCTACACAACTTGACATCTTTCAGCATCGGAAAGCTGTCTAATGCTAATCTCCCAGTAAGATGGGGACAGTTTGATATACAAAGCTCCCAAAGAGTAGGAAAAACCTCACCTTCATCCTCGTGACCTTCAACATGACGCCATTCTTTCCACCCACTCATATTGTAGAATTCCAAAGACCGTAGAGATCTAAATGGTTTGTTCACACAAGTATTGCTGTCACCATAATAGAATTCAAAACCTATGCACACCACTCCATGTAACCCACAAATATAAAGCTCTCTAAGAGAAGGTAGCTGTCCCAATGGTGGCAAGGAGAAACAATTCACACAATCAACAAGCTCAAGATAAACAAGAGCAGAGGAAGAATAATATCCTGACCAACCTGCAAACATTTTGCCTCCATAATGCTCAATTCTAAGACTTTCTAGGTTCAGGTGAGGTTGGAGCTTCTCCAGCACTTCTCTTTCTTCTACCATATAAATGTCTTCTTCACTTACATGCCTTCCTCCCCAATTCAAAAGTAGTCGACGAAGAAACTTCTTGTCCCTCAGTATGTATGCCTCCAAACCGCTGCTATGCACAAGCCCCGAGATCCAAAGTGTTCCACGCAAATTTTGAAGCTTCTCTAACTCTGGCAAATTATCCCCAGCACTGTCTTTGTCTAGCACAAACTCTGGTAGCATCTGGAGGTCTTTCAAATTACCCATATACGGTGGCATCTTTTTTAAGTTTGTGGCTTCAATATCCAGATGGCTCAAGTTGATCAATCTTCCCAAGTTGGGTGGCAGTTCAGTAAGGTACTGACAGTATGACAATAACAATGCCTGCAAGTTATACAAAGTACCAATTGTATTAGGTAACTTCTCGATGGAACTGTAAGACAAGTCCAAGTGCCTAAGATGTTTCAAGTTGTTAATTGAATCCGGCAATTCCTTAATATTGTACCATGACAACTTGAGCATTCTTAAACATTGAAACTTTGGCAGTGCCTCATACAGTCCTTTGCCAAACAATTCGAACCCATGCGGTGATAATCCTAGAAAGGAGCGCAAACATTTAGGTTGATGTAAAGCCTCAGATTTTTCAAAACAAGCATCAACAGGTCTATATGAAAAATGACGAGTCTTGCACAAAATGTTGGGTGAACCACTGTCCTCCCACCTAACACAAAATTCTCCAGATACAAAGCTTGCTAAATCATTGATAAGGTCATGCATGGTGTAAGATTCAAGATCATCACTTGCTGAAAGTTCAAAAAATGACCTTGAGATTAGATCATTGAAGTAGTCTTGTCCGATTTCTTCTGCCATTTTGTTTTTTTTAGGTTGCAATAGATCTTCAGCCTTCCAGAAGTAAACCAATTCCGATGTTTTAAACACATAGTTCTTGGGAAATATCGAACAAGAAGCAAAACAACGCTTGAGCTCTGAAGGCAGATACATATAGCTCAACCAAAGGGATGGCAGAATGTCACTCTCCTCCTGTGGCAACTCCCACATGTCACTGTTCAATACAGTTTCCCATTCACCCAATGCTAATTTAGAACATAAGAGACCCCCAAGTGACTTAATAGCCAAGGGAAGACCTTTGCACTTTCGAACAATCTGTCTACCAATTTCTTCAAGATGTGAGTGTGCACCAACGCCTGCATTTTTGAAGGCATGATTTTTAAATAATGACCAGCCATCTTCCTCAGAGATTGGCATGAGACGGTGAGCTTCAAGACTACCCATCATACGTGCAACGTTTTCATCGCGTGTTGTGACAATGATCTTGCTTCCACGTGCTCCAGACTGAAAGGGACGCCTTAAGAATTCCGACTGGTTATAGTTCTTGTTCCAGATGTCATCAAGAACAAAGAAGAACCTTTTCCCCATCAAAGTTGCCTGCAACTTTGATTGAAGAAGATCTAGGTTCGTGATTTGGCAAACTTCAGAGGTAAGGGACTCATAAATGTGTTGCGAGATCCTCAGAACATCAAATTCTTTGGAAACACAAACCCATGCTTGGAGGTCAAAATGTCGTTTGACTCTAACATCGTTGTATAGACAGTGAGCAAGGGTAGTCTTTCCGATCCCACCCATACCCACAATAGGAATCACACCTATTTTATTACCAGTCTCATCATCTGATCGCAATAATTTTATGAATCTTTCTTTCTCCTCATCTCTTCCATACACATAGTCTTCTACCAAAGAAGTTGACTGTATTGTTTGTGATACCTTGTATCCAGCAGTTGCTTCCATACCCAAGACATCTCTTCTCCGCTCCATAATGGAGTCTAGTCTGTTAAGAACTTCCTCTACCTTGGAGTATATTAAAGCTGAGTCAGAAGCATGAGATGGAGGCGTAGAGATGAGCTCTTGTACCTTACACATGCTGCTCCCATATTCGTGTTCTATCTTTTGCCTCAACGCTTCTGTTTTGATCTCCTGCAACAGGTCCTCACCATCATAGACAGCCTCTTTAAGCTTATGGATCCATGGCTTCACAGTTGCTAAGAATTTCAGTTGCTTCCCCTCGGCGTCATCAAGAACAGGGTTAACAGACAACAACTTCTCCTGTAAAACCTCCTGGACATCACTTAGGGGCACAGGACCTAGCTTGTTTTGAATCACTCTAACAATATTTTGGATGAACTTTGACTCGTACCTACAAATTGCAATCAAAACAAAAATATAATATACAAGCTAGCCAGACATGAGTCTATCAATTTCAAAGAATCAGATATGCGAATAAAAGCAGCAATCACGTAACACGCATATACAGTTGTTAGTAATTACTCAAGGCTTTAGTTTTGATGAATTTACATACCCATCAGCTTCATTTTCTAAAACCATTCCTCCTAGGTCTGCAACTTCTTTAAGTGCTGCCCTCCATCTTCTCACTTTACTCAACGACTGAGTTTTCTGGTGTCTAGTAAATGCTTTTGCAACACTCCCAATCTGCTTCCTCACCTGAGATGGATCAACGTCGTAGAAGACCGGTAAGACGACATGATCGGAGGTCCCCTTGCTTTCAAGAATCATAACAAGCTCGTCGAGGCACCAGCTGGAAGAGGCATAGTCTTTCGAAAGCACAATGACAGAACTTCGTGATTGTTGAATGGCTTTCTCCAGCTTTTCCTTGATATTTTCCCCTTTCTCGAGTCGGTCATCCCGGAAAGTATCAAATCGGGCGTTGACAAGGGCTGTGTGGAGGTGATCCGTAAAGTTCTTTCGAGTGTCCTCACCTCTAAAGCTCAAGAATACGTCATAGCTAAATGGATAAGGAGAGGTGGTATATTTGGAAAGGGAGGGCTTGTGACCTCGGAACAGAGCCATGATGAACCAACAAACCAAAATCTCAGAGTTATGGTGGTTAATTTCTGGGTTGAGTGGCAATTGGGTTTTTTACATCAGCTGAAAAACTTGGTATCCATGGACCATGATTAGCTGGAAACGTGTAGATAATTATAATTAATCAGATGGAGATGAGAACACGCAAACGTGTTTCTCCGATTTGTCACAATTTTCTTTATTAGGTTGGTGGCTATTTACTCAATTTTAATTTAAAAATTACTCACTTACTCCACTAAAAGTTTTATAACCTCATTTACTTAATTTAACATCTATTGACAGTATTGCCCTCATACTCTCTCTCTCTCTCTCTCTCTCTCTGTGTGAGAAGCCTCAATGACCGAGTGAATCACACTCACTGGCCACCGCCGGAATCAGGATCAGACTCACCAGTCACCGCCGTCGGCGATTTAGTTCGTGCCGAGTTCTCGTTCCTCCGAGTCTATGACCTCCGCTCGCTCCTCAAGTTCTTTCGATCTTTCATAGAGTCCGACTCCACCATCAACAATCTACCACTGTCATCGGCGATCTGGTCCGCGTCAAGTTCTGGTTCCTCCAAGTCTGCGACCTCCGATCACTCCTCAAGTTCCTTCGATCCATTGCCGAGTCCGACTCCACCATCAACCTCTTGTCCCAAACCCAATCGATTCTGGAGCTTCAAGGTCTGGGGATTTAGCACCTGCAATTTCACAGTTTTGGTCGATCCGAGAGCAATCGCTGGTGCCTTAGTCCCTGGTCAATTTCTGGGTGCCCAAAGCACTTTTTTTTTTTTTGTATACTGTGAGCTCCGAGAATGGGGAAGGAAAAAATAAATAAATAAAAAGTGAACATGTACAATTGAACATATAAATTGATCAATTATGTCTGTATTGTATTCCTTTTGGTTTTGGGAGTTTATGCAATTCACTTAAGGGCAATAATATGATTATTGGAGGGTAATAATATGATTATTGAGGGGCAATAATATGATTATTGGGGGCAATAATATGATTATTGGGGGCAATAATATGATCATTGGGAGGCAATAAAAAGAGTATTGGGGGGGCAATAACATGATTATTGGGAGACAATAATATGATTATTAAGGGGCAATAATATGATTATTGGGTATTATTAGAGGGCAATAAATTCAAACGCCAGAATCCGGTCACCAGTTTGGTAGTCGGATTCGGGATTCCGAGGACTGGTCTCCGGATTCTATTCACCGGTCGTCGGATTCCGGTCACCGGTCGCCGAATTCCGATCACCGGTAACCGGATTCCGATCACCGGCCACCGGATTCCGATCACTGGTCGCCGAAGTCCGCGGCCGACCACTGGTCACCGGAGTCCAGCAAAGGTCTCCGATGACTTCTCTCTCTAAGTGACAAAGAATGACAGAGCAAAATTGTCCCAAAAAATAAATAAAAAGAATAAAAATACTTAATTGGGTATTAGGGAAATAATATCTTAGAGTGTTTGGGTAAGTGGGCAATTTTTAAGCTAAAATTTGGTAAATGATGATTTTCCCTTTCTTTTATTAGCATTTAGAGAGATCTCTGCAAACCCTAGTCTGGGTCTTCCCGAAAAACCTATATCGGGCATCCGCCGGTTGCATTGTGCAGCATCGGGTCTCCGGCGGTCGCTGTTCTATCTCGGTGACGCAAGCTCTCCGAGCACCCAATCCTCCTAGCGAGGTTTTTCTCTTGGCCGCTGTTGTACTGCGCGCTTGCATCAACGTTACTGGAGTTTGCACAGCTTCTGGTTCTGTTTTAATCCGGAGGAGGTTAGAGGAGTTCGATCAGTTTTCTTTGCTTAGTTTTCTGGTTTGGGAATGGAGATTCTATCATGGAATATCAGGGGCACCAAAGACCCTAAGAAATTCAGGGCTTTGGCGTCGATTATTCAGCAGAGACGTCCTAGTATTGTGTTCTTGATCGAGACAAATTATAGAGACAAGCAAGCGTTCGAACGGTTCCGCAACAATTTGGGTTTCCATCATGACATAATGCAAGAGTGTTCTGATACGGGTGGAGAAGGTTTGATGCTATTGTGGGTGGATGAAATCGATCTTCATCTCCGGTCGCACTCACTGCATCACATTGATGTAGATGTTGTTGACAGGACCCACCCCGAATTCCACCCTGGAATCCGAAGTGGCCCTGCGGGACCCACCTTTAAAGGAGATTTACCAAAAATTTCGGCATAACCTCCCTTAAAAATGGTTAACCCAAAATCCTGCGGAAAACCAAAATTCACTTCTAATAATCCAACCACAACTCCTGGAGCCACCCAGCTCCCAAATTCAACCAATCCCCTCTCAAAGCTAACAACATCATACATAATCTCCAAAAGGTAAAAGTTACTACAATCACCAAAGTTGGGTCATAGATCTCAAATATAATTCATACAAGTCTGATTCACATATCCCTTAGTAATCAGAGCATTCTAGGAATATAAATGGACAAGGAGTGCAGTAGGTTAAACATGTAACCTACAGAATGTGATGCGGAAGCAGGTGCGGTCACTATGGCTCACTCTCGTACGCCGAGCAGCAATACTGCAATCTGGGCATTTGAAACCGAAGGGCCCAGGGGAAAGTACATAAAAACGTTAGCGTGAGTGGACAAAAATAAACAAATTTAAACCAAATGGATTTTATACTTCCCCACATTTATTTCTTTAAAAATCCCGATGCATGCAAGGATTAACGAAAATAAAACAAGAGGAGTTCCACTCATAAAAACCGACTAGCCCCGCTAGTCACATATGATTTAAAAGAAAAAGTTGGAACTCTGATACTCAAGGAAAATAAGACCAGCCCCGCTGGTTAAACGAAAATCGAGCTAGCCCCGCTAGCTTAAGTAGTAAAGTGAGTAGGGGAAAGCGATAGTCATACGAGTGAGCCACCCAGGCTGGGGTGATAGCCTCCCAGGCTAAAGTACTCTCATTACTCCCGTAATATACCCTTACGCCACTATATGTAGTGATAGGATACTGGGCTTCAGAATTACTGTCACAGAGACAGTAACCAGCGCCACAAAGGCGGAGGGCTTCGGTGATCCCATCACCTTGCCACAAAGGCGGAAGACCAATGCTAGCAATGATAAGTCACCCAAAGTAAGGCAAAGGAAATCCGAAAACCAAGTAAATCCATAAGTACATAAAGCTTCCCCATCTCTCGTAAATAAATTTCCAACGACGTGTCCCACACGCTAAGTTCAAAATAAATAGGAGATAAATAAGTATAAAGATTAACTTCATCGAATCTCATAGAAATCTCAAATCGCCGAATATGAGTATAATATAAATAGTATAAATCCAGAAATCATATCGGAAATAAATAAATAAGAGAAGATAAGCGTAATCCAATGACGTGACCCCGCAAGCCATAAAATCTTCAAGTAAATCAATTAACCAAAACCGTTTCCGAAATGACCATATGCTTGAGAAAGTAAATTGATAAAAAACTTATAATCTCGGAACTTATTAAATAAATGCATGCATCATTCTTTGAAAAATAAAAGTCCACTCACAATATGCGGTCAATCCTGACGTCGCTCGTGATTTTCCTAGTATGGAGACTCCTCTCGTCCTGTCCGAATAGCATTCATAAATATATATATTTCACAGGACGGAATTTTAACTTTACGATACTTAGAAATGGAAATTCGAAACATCCCCCTTCCTAAAATCCAACTCCTCAACTCTCCACAACATCCTCCTTAATACTCCAACATTAATCTTTCATCGATGTAATATCTAGAGTGAATTCGAAAGGAATTCGGCGATCGAATTCGCGAAAATCAATAATTAATCAATTAAGCTCAATTCGTAATTCCTCCGATTTCCACCAAACTTCATGCATTACATTCTACAATCATTATAGGGTGTATGGGATTAAAACTACAATTAAAATGCAGCTCTACGCGCCACCACGCGCCACCTACAGTGGCAGCGCGTGGGGTCCACGCGCCGGCGACCACTACCTCCGATTACCACCGAATTCCGGCACTAGCATCTACACAACAGGCTCAACAATTTTCCCAACTACAACATAATCCAATTTTACCTCGAAGTGGTCGAATCAAACCGGTGAAGAAAAGCCCAGAAACCTCAAGAACCCTAGAAATGAGAAATCGTTAATTCGACCTCTAGAATGCAAATTGGAAAGAACTACCTTAGGGGAAATGATCTCCATCAAAAACCGAACCTTCGATGCTAACCTGGTGGCCGGAGGTGGCCGGAATGGCCAGAAATCGGCGAAATCCCAAAACTGCAACCGGAGCAATCCTTGCTTCGATCTGGACTTTCACGGCCAAAACTCCAAAATCCTAGGTCACTAGTGTCAAGAGCGGGTTGAGGCGCTCCTGTGGTGACCGGTTGCACGCCGGTTAGTGGCCGGAAAGTGAAGAATCTCAGGGAAGAGGAGAACCCGAAGGGAAAGGGAGAAGAGTCGGGGGAGAGGAGAGAGAAGGAGGGGTGGGTTTCCGGTTTTGGAAACCTACCCGGGTAACTTTCTTTATTTATCCAAATTTTACCATGAATAGTAACTTTCGTATTTCACAAATAACTTTTGCATACGAACTCCGATTTTTACGTACCACATATGCACGCGCTCGGTTTAACGTCCTCTACCACTTTCATGAAGGAAATTTTCTCAAATTATTAACTTATAAAAAGTCAATTTTTAACCACCCCCTAAACGTTAAATTTATAACCGCGAACGGTAATCATAAAGAATTTCATGTAACTCAGTAAAAGGTATATCAGATGTGGGGTGTAACAATTATTATATAATTAATCCACTTTGTGCTGTCAGAATCTGAGGGAGGGAGATGGTGTCTCACAGGTTTTTATGGGCATCCAGATGCTCATCTCTGCTCTACGACATGGGATTTGTTGCGTCTACTTTCCTTCATACCAGGTTCTCCAAACTGGTTGGTGGTTGGTGATCTAAATGAAATCATCAGCTCGAGGGAGAAATCAGGAGGAGGTCTTCGTCCCTCAAGGCAAATGGATGCGTTTCAAAGAGTATTGGATGACTGTGCTCTTACAGATTTAGGTTTGAGGGCAGCCTATTCACATGGCATAATTCAGAGACTCAATGTAGATTAGACCGTGCAGTTGCCACGCAGGGTTGGTGTCAAGTGTATGGACTGAACAGGGTGCTCCACCTTCCGCCCTTTTGATCTGATCATGTCCCGATTCTTCTTGAAGCACATATTCAGGCTCTAATTCAGTTTCCATCACGCAGAACCAGATTTCAGTTTGAAGAGATGTGGACGGATGATTCTTGTGAAGAAGTGATCCGGGAGAAGTGGCAGACGGATAGGGAAGGTTTCAAGCAATTTCATTTGCAGGGAAAAGTTTATAGCACGAGGTTGGGTTTACTCAATTGGAAGAGGCAGGGAGATGGCGTCTCATAGGTTTTTATGGGCATCCAGATGCTCATCTCCGCTCTGCATCATGGGATTTGTTGTGTCTGCTTACCTTCATGCCAGGTTCTCCAAACTGGTTATTGGTTGGTGATCTAAATGAAATCATCAGCTCGAGGGAGAAATCATGAGGAGGTCTTCGTCCCTCAAGGCAAATGGATGTGTTCCAAATAGTATTGGATGACTGTACTCTTACAGATTTAGGGTTTGAGGGCAGCTTATTCACATGGCGTAATTCAGAGACTCAATGTAGATTAGACTGTGCAGTTACCACGCAGGGTTGGTGTCAAGTGTATGGACTGAATAGGGTGCTCCACCTTCCTCCCTCTTGTTCTGATCATGTCCCGATTCTTGTTGAAGCACATATTCAGGCTCCAATTCAGTTTCCATCATGCAAAACCAGATTTCGGTTTGAAGAGATGTGGACGAAGGATGATTCTTGTGAAGAAGTGATTCAGGAAAAGTGGCAGACGGATAGGGAAGGTTTCGAGAAGTTTCGTGTGCATAGAAAAGTTTATACCACGAGGTTGGGTTTACTCAATTGGAAGAGGTAGGTTTTTGGTGCCCGACATGAGGAGATGGCCTATATTAGTAAGCAGCTGGAACAATTTTTGTCCCTTCCCTTTGCAGTGTCTGACCTTCCCGAAAGACGATTGCTACAAGAGAGATTTGATACTTTGCTGGAACTAGAGAACACTTTTTGGAAGCAAAGGTCGAAAACTACTTGGTTGAAGGATGGTGATAGGAACACGCATTTCTTTCATCAAAAAGCATCCAACAGAAAGCAGCAAAATTACTTAAAGGGTTTATTCAATTCAACTGGAGTTTGGCAAGACACTCCAGGAGGTATCGAAACAGTTATTTTGGATTATTATAATTCACTGTTTCGATCTACAAATGTTTGTGATGTGCAAATGGAGCCGGTTCTTTCTTCTGTGGTACCGGTAATAATGCCAGACTTGGGTGCCTCTTTATTGCTTGAATACACTGCGGATGAGATTAAACAAGCACTGTTTCATATGTATCCTACAAAGGTCTAGATGGTATGCCTCCTCTATTTTATAAAAAATATTGGCATATTGTAGGTGATGATATTGTGACTGCTGTGCTTGAATTTTTATCTATTGGTAATTTGTTGAAAGAGGTTAATTTCACTCATGTTTGTTTGATTCCAAAAGTGAAAAATCCTACTAAAATGTCCCATCTTCATCCAATCGCCCTTTGCAATGTGGTTTACAAGATTTGTGCAAAGGTGCTTGCAAATCGTTTGAAGCCTCTTCTTGATAAGATAATTTCCCCATATCAGAGTGCTTTTGTTCCCGGTAGGTTGGTAATAGATAACACTCTGGTTGCTAATGAAGTGGCTCACTACCTATGGAATAAGAGAGATGGAGGTGGAGGTCACCTAGCTCTTAAGCTTGACATAAGTAAGGCCTATGACAGGATGGAATGGCCTTACTTGAGAGCTATGTTATTACGGTTGGTCTTTCCATGTAAGTGGGTTCAAGTTGTGATGGAGTGTGTGACTTCTGTTCAGTATTCTTTTCTTATCAATGGTAATCTGAAAGGCTATATAACTCCAACAAGAGGTCTCAGGCAAGGAGACCCTCTTTCTCCCTATTTGTTCCTTTTATGTACTGAAGGGTTTTCCTCACTCATTCAGAGGAAGCACAATAATGGATCTCTAGTGGGGATTATGATATGTAAAAGGGCCCCAGTTCTTCATCATCTCTTATTTGCAAATGATAGTTTTCTCTTTACCGAGGCTACTCCTGCCAGTTGTATTCAAATCAAGGAAGTTCTTAAAGTGTATGCTACTGCTTCAGGTCAATTGATTAATTTTGGAAAGAGTAGTGTTTGTTTTAGTCCTAATTTATCACTAGAAGGGCAGTAGGATTTAGCAGATTTATTGGGTGTTGATTTGGTACCGTACCATGAAAAATATCTTGGGTTGCCTACTCTTGTGGGGTGCTCCAAGAAGGATACTTTCTCATATTTGAAGGATATATTGAGGAAGAGGCTAGCGGGGTGGAAAAGAAAATTTTTAAGTGGTGGGGGAAAGGAGTTATTGCTGAAAGTGGTGCTCAATCTCTTCCAAACTATGCTATGAGCTGCTTTTTATTACCTCAAACTTTTTGTAATGAGCTGCAGCAAATGTGTGCCAATTTTTGGTGGGGTGACTCAACGAATGGGAGAAAAATTCATTGGAGCTCTTGGAATAATATGTGTGCCCCAAAGGACTGAGGAGGGTTGGGTTTTCGTAATCTTTATGCTTTTAATCTAGCCATGTTGGCCAAACAAGCTTGGAGAATTATAGAAAATCCAAAATCACTTGTGGGAAGGCTCTACAAGGCATGGTATTTTCATTCCAAAACTTATTAGGAGGCTTCTTTGGGGAGAGCTCCTTCTTATTCTTGGAGAAGCATTTTAGCTGCAAGGCAAGTGGTTGAACTAGGCTCATGATGGCAAGTGGGAAATGGTGGTACAATTGCTATTTGGGAGGACAGGTGGATGCCTAGGCCTCATGGTTTTCGGCCCTTGCTACCACTTAGGAGCCCTACTACTTTGAGGTATGTTCATCAGCTCATTGATATGGTTAATGGTTGTTGGAATGTCCCTTTATTGGAGAGATTGTTCCATAGTGAGGATGTGGAGGTTATTAGCTCAATTACTTTGAGTTCTAGATGTCCTGAGGACAAACTGATTTGGCATTATGATAGTAAGGGAGTTTTTTCAGTGAGTAGTACTTATGTTGTGGCTAGAGACAGTTTGATCCTCCCAGTCATGGCTACTTCTAGCTCCTCTCCTCATCAGCTTATTGATACTTTTTGGAAGAAGTTTTGGAAGTGCAAGGTGCCGGGTAAAGTGAAACTTTGTTTATAGAAAGCTTGTCAAGATTTTCTCCCTACTAGATGTAATCTAGTTAAGAAGAAGGTGGAAATGGAGCTTTTTTGCCCTTTATGTGAAAATGAGGAAGAGACCCCTCTTCATATTTTTCGTTGTTATCCTATTGCAAAGCAGATGACTCATCACTTGTCTGGTTTGTTGGGTTTTTCTCCCTCACTTTCTCTTAAGGAATGGTTGAATTATTGTATGGAGAAATTATCTCAATCATCGCTTTGCCGTCTTTTGGTGAAGCTGTGGTTTTTGTGGAAAGCAAGGAATGATAAAGTATGGGAGAATAGAAATTGTGAGCCTTGATCTCTCCTACTTGGTGCTCAAGTTTGGCATGCCAATTATCTTCACGCAAATACTTTACCCCCCAAGGTCCCACACAATTAGCATGCTTGGAAGAAGCCTCCTGTTGGTTGGTTTAGTGTTTGCATGGATGGAGCTTTTGATGTGCACTCTCATTCTGGTGGTGCAGGAATTGTAGTACGTGATTCAAATAGTTCTTTTATTTGTGGGATTGTCATTAGTTTTGATCAGGTTTTTTCTCCTGCTCAAGTGGAGGCACTAGCTGGTAGAGTAGCATGCAGGCTGGTTCTTGACTAGGGTTCGGGTCCAGTTCGTCTAGAATCGGACTCCACAAGCTATGCATTCTATCCAAGATTCTTTTATTCAGCTCCCGGTTGTTTATGAGGATGTTTTGGCTCTCATTTCTCACCTGCCTGGAAGTACTTTCTCACACTTGTATCGAGAAGGGAATATTGCTGCTCATTCTCTTGCTCGTTGGGCATTATGTAATAGGCCGTGCAGTGTTGTTTTTACTTCTATACCTCCCTTTCTAGAGGAGATTATTTCTGGAGAATGTACTTGATGTAACGTTCCGAACCTAAATTTACCAGTTTACGAGTCGTTCGATGGGTAAACGACATTTACATTTACTTTTTGGGTCCATTTCGATATTTTAGGAGGCCCTAAAAGTTGACTTTTTGTTCAGGTCAAAATTTGAGAAAATTTCCTTCATGAAAGTTGTAGAGGACGTTAAACCGAGCGCGTGCATATGTGGTATGTAAAATCCTGAGTTCGTATGTGAAAGTTATAAGCGAAATATGAAAGTTACTGTTTATGACATATTGGTATAAATTTGAAAGTTACTGTGGCTGGGTAACTTTTCTTATTTTTTTTCTCTCCTACCCCCGTGCTCTCTCTGTCTCTCTTCTGCAACTCTCTCTTCCTCCACCTCTAGGCCACCAAATGGCGAGCAACGAGCATCGATAGACTCGTCTCCTCCTCCTTAACACGCATGTGGGAGTTGTTTACGACGATTTGGCCGGAAATGTGGAGATAGAAGCCAACATTTTTACTGTAGCAATTTGGTCAACGCCGATTTCCGGCCACCTTCGGTCATAAACTCAGGTCCATTAGAAGCGCCTTGAGCCACTCTTCATGCTCGCCAAGTTTCATAACCCAGATCGAAGCATGGAGGAAGAAAGCATAATTAGAAGAAAATTACTGTTCACTCGGGTTCAACCTTCTCCTTAATTGTTGAGGTATTTCTACTCATTTTCTGACTTTGTCACAGTTGAGAAAATTAATGTGTGTGTTGAGGAGATGCTACTACCAAAGTTTGGCGGCCATCGGAGGTGGCGGCGGTGCCGCCACTGTGGGCGGCGGCTGCAGCGTGTAGGGCACTGTTTTGGTTCTAGTTTTTTTAGCCCATTAAATCCTATAATTGTAGTGGAGCTTGTATGTGAAGTTTGGTGGAAATCGGAGGAGGTTTGGATATTAATCGGAATTTTTCCAAAATTCAATAGTTTGGTTATTAATTTTCGATAAATCCCCCGTTGGATTTCTCTCAACTTTGCCCTAGAAACTTTGAGTTAAAGAATTGGTATTAATGATGAAGTTTTGGTTAAATTGGAAAAGAAATAGATTGTTAATTTATGAGGATTTGATGTGGGAATTGTATTTAATTTATGGATTGTTATTCACGAATTATAATTGTATACAGGGCGACGTGCCGAGCTACTGCTCGACGTAGGAAACTGGTAGCGTGGTCGCCTAAATAGTACTGTGAGTGGACATTTGATTTTAAATAATTATGCATGCAGTATTTGATCTATTTTATTATGTTCCGGTTGAGATTTAATATATGATTTTATGATATAATGATTTCCTTTAATTGTTGATTTGTCGGAACCTCCTAAATTATATTTATTGGCATGCTGATAATATTTGAGTATTTGATTTAACGAGATTTAATGAAATATGCTTCCGGTGATTATTGAGGATTTACGGAATCTATATTGAGTTTTCTTTTTCGGAAGCATTTATTGATTTTTGAGTTATTTTTGCATTGAGAAGTGGTGTTCAGAAAGTTATTGATTGAGGAAATATTGTGAGAATTAAGAATTTTCAAGTATGAATGATTTATCAAATATTAGAGCACGATGGAATTATCATGATTTCTTAAGTTTTGAGCTCCGCACTTATCAGCTTTGAAATTATATTGAGATTTCTTTCTGAAAACATTTACTGATTTACAAAGTATTCGATTTATGCTTTCGAGGATTTATGGAGATATTCTCATGTTATGCTTTCGGTGAATTATTGATGATTTATTGAAATAATATCGAGTTTATTTCCGAAAGCAAGTAATTGAAAGAGGTTGTTTCCAGTTTATTGAGGAGACTATCTTCGGCGCATGCGTACATTACCTAGTTGGCAGTCCCTTCTAGGTAATAGTCTGGTTGGCAATCCCTTCCAGACTACATCCCAGTTGGCAGTCCCTTCCGGTGAGTCACCTGGTTGGCAGTCCCTTCCAGATGACATGAGATAGTTAGTTGGCAGTCTCTTCTAACTACATGTGGCTAGTTGGCGGTCCCTTCTACCACCGCCTCCTATTCCGGCTGGCAGTCCCTTCCGTTGCGTCATCTGAGTGGCAGTCCCTCCCAGATGGCATGAAATGACTAGACAGCAGTCCTTTCTAGTCATCAAACGAGCCTCTTGAAAATGATATTTTAAAAAGGATTGAGGATGAGATTTTAAGAGATTACAAGATGCTCTATTTTTACATGATTAAGATTGCAGTAAAGATGATATTAGCTGTGAAGTCAAGCATGCTTACCGTGAAATCAACGAGGTTGCTAATGCACCTAGTGGTGTCTGAACTCATTTAACTCGTACTTCCATCTATTCTACCGTTCAAAATGCTTCGATGAAGTGGTTACATGATATCAAATTTATTGTGACATAGAAAAAAGGTCAATATTCAGTTGCTACTTAAATAAGAAAAATCAAATTTGATGACTGTGACGTACAAAAAAGGTCAACATATACTCGATTGCTGCGTAGATAAGAAATATCAAACCAGACTGAGGCCGAGTCCTCTGTTTCCCATTTGCAGCATCAATAATGACTAAAACCAACGTAGGATGTTTTCGCACAAATTTACAAACAACAACTCTATCTCAGTAATCTAGAATTCTAGATAAAGAAGAAACCTTTAAATAAATGTTGGATCTGGTAGCTTTATCCTCCAAGATTCCACTCCTCTTCAACCTCCAATTAGGGCTCTGTAATCCCAAACTATACCATTCCGTCAAGGTTTGTCATCATTTTCTTATTTTGGGGTAGTCAGCAAGATTGGGTTTTTGCCGTTTGTATATTTATATCTATATCCATTTTCTTTAACGGTCTTGCAGTTAAGGGCCCAAACATTGAAAATAGGGCTTGCACAGTTGCACATGAGCTTCAGGCTTTACCAAAATATGTGCAGGACATCTGCTTTATTTATTTCCATATGAAACCAAATGAGTCCAACTTTGGGATTTAAAAGTTTTTTCAATGATAATTGTTCCTCTTTTTTTTTTTTTGGACGATAGATGATAATGGGTCTAGTTGAAACTTATTACAATGCAGGTATCGGTTTGAGTTTGCCTTTCAGTGCCATACATTCTCTTAAGTTTTAGAGTTGTAATATTAATTAGAACTGTCCCGGAAATTTGACTATAACTCTGTTTTGTGCAGAAGAATGTTTCATCTGTAATGTAGCTACTTGAAAAGTTTGTACAAAATTGTTGAAAATCTGCGACAACTGATGGAAAAATTGATTAACAAGCAGTAGAAACAAGAGTCAAGTTGTGTCTATTTATAGCTACTAGAAATGTGCTGCAAAATGAAATCAGGCATTCTGAGGGATCTGTTTTTTTCTTCCTTTCTTCTCTGCTGCTGCCATTGTAGCCTTGATACCCGTATTTCCGGATATGTTGATCCTGACCCAAGAATTAAAAGGTGGAAATACACCAGAGAGCTGATTGTTACAAAGTATGTAACAATTGTGTCAAGGCTACCAATTGATCCCTTACAATTAAGGTATATGACCTGAGAATTTGCTATTACAAAGATACAAAAAGTTTCTTATGCAGTGAGCTTGAAATGAGTAGGCGAGGATACTGCTGAGATTGCTGCCTTTTAACTTCATGTTCTGCAAGTTTAAACTGCAGTTGGCATCAAACCATTAAGACCATGCATTCCATACTGATGAGATTGTTGCCTTGTAAGTTCATGTTCTGCAAGTATGAAACAGCAGTTGGTATTAAACTATTCAAACCATTCCATACTACTGAGATGTTTGCTTTGTAAGTTCATGTTCTGCAAGTATGAAACTGCAGTTGGTATGCACTATTCAAACCATGCCATACTACTTAGATTGTTGCCTTGCAAGTTCGTGTCCTGCAAGTTTAAACTGTAGTTGGTATTAAACCATTCTGACCATTCCATACTACTGAGATTGTTGCATGTGCTATGATCACCAGCTACACCTAAAGTGTACAAAGAGGGGCTGGTAAAACATTTCTGAAGGCTTTCAAATCAAATATCACAGCATTAGAAGTAACAATGTATGTAGGGCTTTCTAATATGAGATGTTGTCTCTTCTTGCTGATATGAGCTCTATGCATTTATCTACTTTGGAAACTTATTTTTGGTATTCTAGACGCTGGTCTTCTACATGAAGGCAATGTACGTGATGGAAGAGAGCATGTGCCTCAAAGCTGTTAACCTATGGAGATTGTTAATAAAATCAAAAGCATTCCGATCTCTATGACGGGTCCCTGATAAACTCATGGGAAGGTACTACTTTTGGAGTTTTTACAATTAAATCAACGTATCAACTTCTTTGTGGCTTGTTCTGGAAGGGAAAATCCTGACCAATGTTCAGAGATTCAGACGAAACATGGCTGCTGGTCCTTTTTGTCACTTATGTGGTGATAAGGAGGAGATTTTACTTCACTTGTTCAGGAATTGCCCCAGAGCTAGTAAGGTTTGGCGAGCTTTTAATTGATAGCAGCATTTTAATGCGACATTTTATTATTTAACACCCCATATTTTGCTTAGATATTTCCTTCACTTAATCATTTTTAATTTAGTTTCTATTTTCTAGGTACATCGGAGAAAATGACAAGGAAATGAGCTTAAAGACATATGAGAAGGATGTGAGACATTGGAGATAACAAAGGCAAGGCACAAGGCACAAGGGATGCAGCAATGAGCTGAAATGAAGAAATGGAGTACTCCTAGTCCTACTAGGAATCCCAGTCAAAGTAGGAATCCTGATGAGGCTAGCAAACCTGAGAGCATTAGAAGACCATGTGGCTTCAAGAAAACTCAAGAATATTCTAGAAACTTGGGATATTGCGGCAAATACTTAGGTCTCTTTATACTGGGGTTTCTTGGATGCAAAAGGAAGGAATTATGAGTGAAATAAGTGTTTTTGCCGTGAGATATTCAAGGAATTTTGAAAAGTGACGTTTTTGAAATTTGAAGTTATCATCGAGAGTTTTAAGGGATTTACAATATTCAGGAATGTTGAAAACAAGTCCAGATACATTCCTTGAGCTCTACACTTCTTCCCTAGCCAAAATTGAGGAGATAAATCAGAAAATAATCATGTAATTAATGCAAAAATAATCTCCCTAGAATCAAGGTGCTAATTTGAAGACTTCTTATTGGTTGGATGACACAAGAAGGATGATGTGGAATTATCTGATTAGCTACTGCTATGTGGATTAATCAGATAAGTCCTAGAAAATAAAAAGAAGAATTTTGAAAACTTGGAGACTAAGTTGCCATCCTCTTATAAATAGGAGCACCACCACGCCACTTCATACACCACTTCACACAGCAATTCTTTCATTCTTTTCTAAACACCAAAAATTCTCTTCATTCTCTAGTCTTCAAAAGCTTTAGGTCTCAATTAAAGAGGAGAATAAGTCATGCAATACATCAAGATCCTAGCCACCATCCACCCTTGTGTCGTCTCTAGAAGATTGCTTGCTTTCAAGGATCTTCAAGTTCTTCGTCTCAAGGCTTTGTCATTCATCTTTCACGGTGTATTTCATACTTTCTTTTGTTTCCTTTGTTTGATTCATAGAGTTATGAATTCTAGTTAACATGACATTAAGGGCAAAGTTTAAAGCCCGTTTATATGTTTTGAAATAAAGTTGCAATTTCTTTATGTTGATTTCTATGTTGCTTCTGTGAGATTGCTTAATTGATTTTGGATTATAGAAAATTTTTATATGTATGTGTTCTTTGGTGGCCAACTTAGGATATATGCATGTAATTTGAGCTAGATTTAGGTAAACAATTCGCGTAATAGTTTTGTGAACCTATTTCATAAGTAGTAAAGGCTTTGGACAAAAGTCGAAATCAATTAAGGAGGATTCTACTTTGGTTGACATCCTTTCTTTGTTCTTCATGAATTGAATGTCTTCTTGAGTTGGAGGATTGCAAATAGATGACATCCTTTCTTTGTTCTTCATGAATTGAATGTGTTCTTGATTAGCTAGCTTTCTAGACTATGATTGCATGTTCAATAGGATTGATTTAGGTGCTTTCACTTAGATTAATTATTGAAGGAAAGTTGTACATGTGTTTTTACTTTTTCTTTATTTTATTTATTTAATTTTTTATTTAATAATCCTAAAACCCCCTTATTTGTGTTTACTTGTATATATTTTTATTCTTTGTTCTATTTTTGTAAATAATACTTTATACTTGTATAAATTCTTTATTTCTTTTTGCAATTACAGGTGTACCCTCAATCTCCGGCTAGAATGATCCATATTTACCATATACTAACGATGACATTTTACCGGGTTAAATTACATGCTTACTTTTAGCGATATCATTATATTCCTTTAAACAGGAAGATTACTTTCAATTTAGATTGAACGAGTTGGTTATGTGCCAAATCTGTCAAAAGCATATTTTTCTTAATATGCAGTGGAGTGTCTTCTATGTCTTTTACTGTTGGTTCATTTAGAAAGTGGAGGTGGGGTATTTTTTATCAGTGTTTCTTTTAATATATATGAGGTTATCATTGGTTATGCTGACGACTGGATTAGAGCAAATAACAAACCTTGTGCATAAAGATGTACAGATTGACCTTTCAAAAAAAAAAATAGAGATGTGCAGATTGATTTGTTGTCTTGGTGTAAGCCTTCTCCTGCGGTTTATAAATTTAATGTGGATGGCTCCCCTGTTGGTACCGGTACAATTGGAGCAAGTGGAGTAATTAGAGGTTCTTCAGGGGACTGGATAAATGGTTTCATGTGCAATATGGGGTTTGGAAAGGTTCTTCATGCTGAAGCTTGGGGTATGTTTTATGGTCTGCAATAGCTTTAGACTTGTCTATTACTAATTTGGAGGTGGAATCTAATTCCTTAAACTTAGTAAACCTTTTACATCAAGAAAATGCTGAGCTCCATCCTTTAGGAACTTTGATCTTGAATTGTAAGCAATTGATGCAGCAATTCTTACAGGTTAGTCATATTCACAGGAAAAGAAATATGTTGCCTAATGTTCTAGCTGAACACAGTGTGTCAATTTCCCCCACTGTTTGCTTCTGAGGTGTTCGATGATATTATTGGGGTGCCTTTTAGTTGGCAGTGAACAATCCCCTTCCGGGCACTGAATCCAATGATTGAAATGGAGACTCCTCGTTGATGAGGTAAGTTAGGGTCTGATATGTAAGCCATCGTTTAATTAATGAAGTGAATGCAATGGGACAAGAATCAAACACAGATCTCACTGCTTCAAGGGCAAAACAAGTTCAAATTTGAAGTGTCTTGGAAAGAGTGTGGACCATTTTATGTCTTGATTTGCACGGAGTAAAAGGCTAAAGCAAATTCAAGAATTTCTTTGACCCTGAATCATTCACACAAACAAGGGATAATTATGGAATGTATCCATCAATTTAAGAGCTGCGGAAAAAAGGTTCGAAATTCCAAAATGAAATGAGTCATTGGTCCTCCTACAGAAAACATGGAAAGCCCATCTACGAAGGTCTGCTTCAAATCCTAAGCCCAAAATCAAAAGTTCGGCTCATCTAAAACAAAGTTTGACTTGACATAAAAGCTCGGCTCTTCGTAATGGGTGTCTAATCAACTTTACACTTGCTTGGGAGTTTCAGGCTTAATCAAGTAGTCTGAGGCACATTAAAGTTTCAATACCTAATTGCAAATCTTCACATGATGGGTGTCCAAATCAAGCTATGGGACACTTCACCAAAATTGGGGTGTTCATTGAAATTGTTCAATTGACAGATTCATTAAAAATATCGATTAATTTTGGTGCAAAACAGAAAACCAAAACCCTTTCTTGTCTAGAATTAATAATGATTCTTTGAACTACGGTCGGTTTGATCCCACAAAAGGTACATAGGCAATCTAGTAACCCACTAGATGCAACTAAAAATTCAAACCAAATCTTTGACTGTACCTGTTAAATTCAGCCAATCTCATATCAAAACACTGACTCTAGTCAAATTCTCTCAACAACTAAAAAGGTAATTTCATTCCCACATCTCATAAATTACCCAAAAAAATATTCAAAGGTTATAAACCCTCTCAAATTTCTCAAACACAAATTCAAAATCAATGGGTCAATTTAGAATGCCAAAACTACTTATGCTTGGATCCCGCAAAGGCTATGTACGCAATCTCGAATCAAATTAATATAGATGCAACTGCATCCTAAACACTAAATCAAATTCTTGATTCACTTCAATCAAATTTGCCCCAAACACTACTCTCATTCCAAAGTCAAAGCCCTCAAATGGGTCATTCACTCAATGAAACTCTTTAACTACGAGTGTCTTGATCCATCTCCAAGGGTACATGGACAACCTATTCAAATATCTGAGCGCAGCCACAAAAGCAAAGAACAAACGTCCACTCAATTGGTTTTTCATAAATGGAATCAAATTATGTTTCTCTATAACATGAGATTTTAATTAAGAGACACAATTCTGTCTTGAATGGTGGGTCAAACCCAAAATAACTCTCTAAATGAATACGAGTGAAAAAAATGTTGGGTGACATTTTTGTTTACTATGTGCAAATTTTTACTAAGTATGATGAACCAAATCCTGCTAGTCTATGAGCAACATGATTAGCAATCCTATAAGTATGATGAACACCTATGGAAAGCAAATCACCTAGCAAATCTTTAATTTCTTCAACAATGATTCCCAAAGTAGAGAAGTCATGATCCTCCAACTATGGAAATGTATACTTATGACACGTTTACTTACTTGGAATGGAAAATAATCATGAATCGGAGACAAGTGGAATGAGAGAAGAAAGGAATCGGTATTAATTCCGGAGGAATGATTCTTAAACCCATCTCCTCCCTTCATAATCGAATTCCTGAGTATTCAGGAATCGATTCCTGATAAATAGGTTGCCTACACCAATTCTGATTCCTTCATGTGTTAGTAAACACAGGAATTCTTTTACCTGGAATCATTCTGATTCCTTTATGTGTTAGTAAACACAGGGGTGTTTTTACTCCGTAATCATTCCATTCCATTCCAAGTAAGTAAACGTGTCCTTAATGTTTACTGTTTAGATAAATATACCTTCAACTTTAACAGTTTCTAACAGGATATTTTTTCTATAAAAATCAGTAAGTTATAAGTATCAATTGAGTCATAACTCAATGACTACTATGATTTTTGTCTTAAAATTATTAGAAGTACAGTAATCTTGGATTGTGCAGACTTTCAAAAAATAAGTTTTGTTTTTGCGTATGCTCAAATAACATCTTGAGGCAAAATGATTGTATGAATCCTTTTACCAAAATAAGTTTTCGCTGATTTGAGCGAAAACATTCTAGGTCACCCAAAATCATTTACGCAAACAAATAAAAATATAATTATTGCTAAACAAAGCAACGAGGCTCATTTAAACTTGACTTTTGTGAGTGCTGATAAATTTTCAATATATACAGACACACATATTACGTGGTAACTAAATTTATGGTTGATGTATGTGGTAAGCTTGATCAGAAAGACCATGACCACCCGTTTCATTAACACATTTAGTTCTATCAATGTGAAAATCCAATTGCAGGCACAAACCTTATCAATGACTACCAGGACATAACCATAGTACCATACCCAATATTGGATCCGTTCTGCTAACCCCTATTCAGATAGATAAGGTTGATGTTGGCGTACTGGGAAGCATACTAGACTTTATTGACCTAAACGAAATCATTCCAACCCTATGTTTCCTTTAGGCCTTGTTCATCCTCTGCCCATTACTGCTCTAACATAGTTTCTTTACCCAAATGGTGGAAGATTCCAATCTACATTGACCACAATGGGTATTAGAAGCTTATTTAATTTGCACAATTGGCACCCTCATCGAAACGTTTTACCCATAAGTTTACACTTAAACCCAAAAACAGAATGGCCATAAAGTGGACATGAGAACCAATGGAGGCAGCTGGGTTGTGGTGAAAATGAGACGACAAGATTTCTTTAGGGATAAAATTTGACCAAAGAGGAGCAATATATGCAAAAAAGAGTAGCTTAATATGGCAGTACCATAAAAAAAATAATAAAAAAAGGGCAACCCCACCAAGTAAAAAGATACAAGGAAGAATATAGCTCACATCAACTGCTTCTAGTTTAAACCCTTCAAAGCACTTGCAAAGTAGGGGTGAGACGTCTCTCAACTGACATTAACAACATGAACCCTGAAAACAAATTACAATTTACTGCTCATGGCCTAAATCAAGTACTTGATTGAGCCCAGACTTATATAGGTTCAAACCTAGCAACATGTTAATTTATGTTACGCAAGAGCAGAAACTCAAATTGACTGCCACAACCTGATAGACAGTAACTTCATTCACTAAGCAAAATGGGCTCCAGAAGCAAAGCATCATGCACACACCATGCATGTGCAACATGATGAAGGTTGACAGAACAATCAAAAGAGAAGGGTAGGAATTCTGGGGTGAAACTACTGAACTTAAATCTAGTACTAATAGTGTTGACAATATTGTAAATCATACAACACACTTGGGCCACTCGTACAGATTTGGACTCCATAGACTTTTCTTTTTTTCTTTGTGTAAATTATCTAGCTACTATAACTGGTCAAGGACAGAGACTAATCATGGCCTAACCGCATCAGGATTAAAAAACCATGGACTGCAATAAGATCATAACATATACAAATACACACCTGCATATGATCCATATCAAAAGCAAAGCCAGCCACATTTGCATAACATCAAACATGTTGATTCCATTTCACAAACTAAAGTACCATCTTGCAAATTCAATATCAAGCGAACGTTCAATTAAAATACAAAACAAGATCCATTTACCATATCACTACTACCAAATGCAAACTTGAATTAAGTAAACTTGCAGTTCCTCAAACCACAAGCATAAAGCTTCCATTACCTTAAAACCTCCTTCCCTGTGGACCACGTCCATATCCTTGGCTAGGAACCACAACCTGCGGCTCAGCTTCAGATACCCCAGGAATTTCAGACATGCCAAGAGCAGAAAGCATGTCAAGGGTCTCCTTATCAACCTTGATGTCATCAATCCTGATAGCAGACTCCTCAGGTACAAAGTCCATGCGACGCTCACGCTCTTCTTCCTGCAGCTTCAGCGAGATACCCCTAACAGGACCCTTTTGAATGCGCTTCATCAGGTGAGTAGAGAAGCCAGCAATCTTGTTGCGGAGCCTTTTTGAGGGTATGATGGCAACCTCTTCCAAGATCTTCTTGTTGGTGTGGAAGTCCAAGGTCATCTTAGAGTAGTACCTCTCAATCACCTGGCGTGAGGACTTCTTCACTGTCTTGGTGCGAACACGACCCATTTTGAATCCTTAACCTCCCTTACAATGACAAGAAAATACCAATCAATTTCAAGCTAAAACATTGCTCAACTGATGTAACCAATTGAACCTTAGCCTTCTAACCAAGAGGCTGAAGATAGCGAAACTAAGAAACAACAAATAAGGTCATGCGGCGGTTTCAAACTAAGCCAGCAACCAGATTAGAGTGTTTAGCATATGAAATTTATTCTAAAACATTTGTTACAAAATTACCAGAACACAATCCATTATCTCTTGCGGTGACGATCTTGAAGAATGACAACAGATAATGGAATAGCTCTTACAGTATTCTACAATGGCAATGAAAAGAACGACAGGAAGTAAGAAAACTCTGAAAAATGACTTACTGTTGAGAACGCCGAAGGTGAAGAAGAAGAAGAAGCAGAGGAGGAGGCGCAGATAGCAAAACGAGTTGCGGCAGCTGAATAGGTGAAAGTGTGCCTGCTAGGGTTTCTTTTCTTATGTAGGCGCACGCTTTACTTCTTCATGGGTTACGGGCTTTGCACCCGACCCGATACCCTTTTTCTTTGTTTCTTAAAAGACAGCGTAATACTTTCGGATTACAATTTTATTTTCCATCCTCGCACCTCTCAGGAACAATTACGGTGGACTTTAAAATTGAAAACCGCACCGGCACGACAAGAAATAATCAGAACTGGACTGAATTGTCCAATTAGTGTCGAAAATTAACAAAATAAAATAATCAGTCGGTGCTACTTTTCAGTTTTAACAAAATAAAATTCAGATTCAAAATTAACCGAACCGGATTTGGTATAAATTAATTAAAGGGGTTTTTCCGTATACCCAGAAAGCTGGTGTATTGTGCCCACTAGCACCAACAAATCTGTATTCTACTATTTTCTTACGAAAAGACTAAAAGGGTAGTCTCTTTTAGAATAATGCAAAATGTATCCTATGTTGACCTTTAGGTTTTTGGACCTAACTGTCTTCCTTAAGAACTTCGTTTCAGACTTCTGAAAAAAAAAAAAAAACTAGCCTTCAACATGCCCAAATTTTTCACTTAACGGCTCTCTGCCTAATGGTTACTTTAACAGGCGGAATCACTGCTGCTTGTCTTAATCCTAAGTCAAAAACTAGTTTTTCTGGTAGACATTAAATCTAAAACTTCGGATTTCTACAGGATGCATGCACAGAACAGTTAAAAAAATATCTTAATTTGATAATTTTGACGAATTGGATGGGCAATCTAAACTTATTTATTTAAACATAAATACATGTTAAGAATTCAGAGCCTCATTCTCAGGTAAAAGCTGTTTAGCTATCCATAAGAATGATTACAGATACTTACTTTGAAGGAAAACACACTACTTCACACTAGACAAGAAGAGAAGAGCACACTGCTACTATGGATTTCTTACTTCTTGAGAGGAGACTCTTCTACTCAATTTTCTGATGCCTTACAAATGGAACTTAAAGCTCCTTATATAGGGAGCGGACTCCAAACTGGAATTCAAAACATAAAAATGTACAGAAGGACTCCGTGATTTTCTGCTTTTGTGAGTGCTCCTGATTATGGAGGTCGGATGGGCAAAAGCAGATTCTCTGGTGAAATGTTTCACCTTGTTCTTCTTTTCCTTTTCTTTTTGAAAAGCAAAAGTAGCTTTTGGAAAAGTCTAAAAGTCTACAGTTGCCTTTTGGTGTTTTTCCTACACCTTTTGCTTTACATATTCTCGTCAGTTTCTGAGTTGTGGCCAAGGACAAAGGAGTCGTTATCCATCCCAGCCATTCTGGCAGTGGTTGCATACTTGCATTATCCTCTACATCTATATCTACATACATTTTATAGTGGTTGTCCTTTTCCAACTTTTCCACCCAGCTTAAGCATGCTAAGGTATGGTCGATTTCTCTTTTTGTGAGAGACAGGAAAAGGTCATTGCTGATTATTTCAGAATGGTCGTAAGCAGTGATTAAGATCTTCTCTCCTGCTGGCAGGAATGTATTTCTGGTGTCTTCTTCAATGATCTTTTTGGTGTATTCAAGGGACATGGCTTTCATCCATGGAATGCTTGAATTTGGCTGACCATTGTAGCCAACACATGCGGGCTGAAGATATTTCCTTTGAATGATCCGGACATAATGATATGGAGAGATATATTCTATTTCTCCATTTTCTTTTTGAATCCATTCTGGAGGAGTGGATCTGAACTTCAGTCTAAGAGTGCAGTCATTTTTTCTGACATTTTTGACTGTGTTGACGATGATAGGAGGTAGGCCTTTAAGATCATCATTTGTTTTGGTCCATAGATTATAGACAAAACCATTTTCAACAAGCCAGAGCTTGTGTTCTTGAGGATATTCACTCTGAACATTTACACCATATCTTCCAACATAAGGTCCTGCAACAATGAAGAGGGTTGGAGGAATGCAGTTTTCAGAATTATGGCTTCCGATCAGATTATGGAATTCAAACCAATCTGATTCTTTTAGTGCTATGATAGGAACTCTAACACTTTTTGGATCTTCAAGATAGTGAATTTTTTCACTTCTAACAGCACTCTGCTGTATCTGAATTTCTTCATGCAGTGGTCTAGCATTTTCATGGAGTTCTTCAGCTAATGCGAACAAAGCTGGGAACATAATACCATTGTTTCTTTCCTGAAAGGCAAATAAGAGATTATCCAGGATTGCCTTCTGGTGGTAAGCTAGCCTCCTGCCAGTTCTGAACACAGGATCAGCAAAGGTTCTTAGTTCATAATTAAAAACATTTATAACTCCAGTTGGAGTTGGTTTTCTTTTTGGCAAAGCAACAGCAGTCAACGGTCTTGATGAGCCTTTACCATCTTCCGTTTGAGATGGGCTAGCCAATCTTTTACCCTGAGATTGATCAGTTGTGGCTAGTCCTTTTGGACTTAGCAAGAATCTTTTGAGGATTTTTTCTTTGGGATCCTCGGTGTTTTCATGTTCCTTCCCAAATCTTCTGCTTCTGGGATTACGACCTTCGTCGTCATCTTTACGGCTGAACATCGCCATTTCCCTGGTTAGGGCATCTGGAAGATAGTTCTTGTTTCCTGCAATTAACTCAACAATATAATCATATTGGTTAAGAAATAATTGCCAGTTGGCTAATCTTCCTCTATCAGCAGCTTTATCAAGTTTAAAATTTTTGAAATTCTTTACTCTAGCACAATCGGTGCGGACAGTAAAAGGTTTTCCAAGAAAAGCTGGAGAATTTAAAATTGTTTTCTTGACAGCCAAAATTTCTTTTTCCCCTGTGGGATAATTCAGTTCTGCATGGCTGAACTTGCCACTACAAAATTTACAGATCTTTTCTATGTTAGTTCCAAGTGTTTTTGCCAGAACAACATCAGACCAATAATTATCACTCGCATCTGTTTGGAGGATAATTTCATCATTTTCCTCTGGTTGTTGTAGAGGAGGGAGGTTTTTGCAGAGATTTTTTATCTGCTTCACAATTTTTGTATCATCATTAGTGAAGTTCCATTTTCTCTTGGAACTTGTTTTAGGAGATAACATTGCCGTTAGTCCTGAGATTTTGGGAATGAAATCTCTCCCATAGTTTATGACTCCTAAAAATCTCTCTAGACTCTTAGCATCAGGAATTCTATCTGGAAACTTCTTGATTTTCTCAATTGTGAGCCCCTGAAAAATTTTAGTTAATTTCCGAAAGTAATTTTACGCCAATACGATTTTTCACAAGGTGATTTAAGTGAAGGAATTAACTTTGGAGATTAATTTGGTGTCGAGACCACCTATTGGGCCGATAATTTAAGTTTGGGCCAGAGTCCTTCGTTTTTGGTCCAGAAGGTTACAGAAGTTTAGTGAGGTGACCGTTTGTTGAAGTTTTGAATACAATAAATTGAGTTGTAACAAAGTTTTGGATTTTTAATTTTTACGAAATTGAGTTTTGGGCCTAGGACGAAGTCAAGAAGTGATTTAGGAAGTTTCCGACGAAAAACGAGTATAAGAAAAATTACGAGCCCAAAACAGAAAGCAATTGGCTAGAGGAGTTTTTGTAATTCGTCGGAAGGGTAAAATCGTCAATGCACACGGGTTATAAACATAAGGAAACCTAGCAGACTCCTCATTTCTCTCTCTCCCTCAACCGTACTCTTCTCTCTCTCTCTCTCCCCGAACCCTCTCTTCCTCTCACTCTCTCTGCCATTGTCGGAGAACTCCATCTCCGGCCACCGCACCTTGTCTTCGTCACCACTAATCAAACCCACATCCAAATCCGATCAAAGCCCAGCCAAAATCACCACCATGCATCGACTCCAGCCTCCGTGCTCACCTCGAAACTGCGGCAGCACTGTTCTCCGGTTTTCTTCCAATTTCCGGTTACTGCTCTGCCTTGCCGCCATCACCTCGACTCAGAACCCACCGAATATTCAGACCTTGAATCCCCGTAGCATGCTAACACCGGAGAACGTCGCACACATCTTCGCCGGAGTCTCAAGTTCTGCTGAGATCGATTTCTCTTTTCTGGGTTAAATCGAGCTACACCGCCTCGAAGGATGGAATCAGAGCTTCACGGTCTACTAAGACCCCAAACTCCCGACCTCCGAATCCTATCAAAACCACCGCACGCGCCGCCGTTGGCGCGTGAGCCACCCAACGCCGCCATGACCAATTTACCCATTTTCGTCTGGTAAGTTGGTTTTGTCACCCTTTTCTTGGTTGAGACTTCCATTCTGACTTAAACTTGGGACCCTAATTTCTGTCGTTGAATTGGATTCTGTGAGGATTTTGGTGAATTTCTGCATTCTGAGAAGTTTTGGAGTTTGGAAGAGAGGAGCTGCTGGGTCAGCTACGTTGATGTCAAGGAATGGTAAGAAACTTGGGACTTTGCCTTGGATACGAAATCTGTTGAGAGTTGAGTATTAATCATGTTTTGTCTGCTAGGGAGTCGAATGGTCAGTGATGGTGAAATGCTACTACGACGAAATGATCTCTACTTTGGGGAAAGAAGAATGGTAAGGGTCTGGGTTTTTGGATCTATCTTGTTGTGTGATGTTCATACTTGGTGGAATTCTGGTTTTTTGGATTATTTGTTATGATATCTATATGTGTTGGGAATTTAACATGGTAGTGGACAAGCATGAAATTGGTTGTATGTATAGACGTAGTTGGTTTTGTCAAATAAGAAGATGGATCTGTTATCAATATTTTGACAGTGTCATTCCACAAGTTGAACAAAGGGAAATTAATTTGGTGGTAATTGAGAAGCAAACCGATTTGTTAAAGGAAGTTAAGGAGTTTGAGTAAATGCAAATATTGACGGAAAATTGATGATGAGGAAGTTAAGCCAGAAGGTTCATAAATTGAATTACAATTAAAGAACACGGGAATTGCCATATCCCGAATGAGCAAAGAGAACAAAATCATTCGGGAATGGTAACTGTTATTTAATTGCTTAATGTAGAGATGCTAACTAAAGAAAGGTCAAAGTGTTAAATGTGATACCATATTTCAAATGATTCAAATGCCTTTTCACTTGGATTATTTGGGAATGGTAAGTGTATTTGTTGCTTAAGAAAGGAATGCTAGACAATGACATCAAATATTTAATCCGAACTATATTACCGAAAGGAGTATGATCACCATATCCTAAATGGTTCAAATGCAATATCATTTGGATTGTTTGGGAATGGATAGTAGATTTTTATGTTAAAAGATAATCCGTTGGACTTTAAGGAAATTAAGTAAATGTTTTGGTTGCTCGGTTGGTTGAGTTATAATGACGTTAAGTTACTTATTGATTCGATTTTTATTATAAAGGACTCGGGCATGTGTACTTGGATTTGGACAAATGATCGAAAGTCGAGAACGAATCTCATTGTGGACGAGCACTTCATATCCAGGTAGGGTGAGCTGTCCCTTCCTTGTTAGAGGCTTTTCAGTGTATGTAGAATGCTATACTATGATAGTATGTTGCCTGCAAGAACGTTTTTGGTTGTTCATTAGTCGATGCCTCGTGATACATGTGTTTTCAGAACTGATAATTGCTAATTGCAAAAACCGAGGCTAGGCTTGCATGTTGAGATACTGTACCCTTGTATGTTTATACTTGTGACCTGAAAGTGAATGGGACCTAGACGCTTAGATTCCTAGGGATCCCACGGTGTCGATAACCGTGAACCTCCGGAGGGGGCTGTGCTCCTATGTTTGTCGAGGAAAGATAAGTATAGACAGTGAACCAGTCATAGGAGACTCAGGGCCAGGAAATGGACACTTTCGCTACTTGTAGTCAGATGTACTACAGAGTAGTTGGCCGGTTCTCGAATTCAGGACGAACCAGGTCGGTCACCGATTGGTTTTATATTAGCCGGAAAGGTAAGTATCTCGGAGCTCCAAATTGTGTGAAGCATACTGCATATGCTTTATAAAAGAAATAAATGTTTGTGGTTGCCTATTTTTAAAGTATTTTCGATAAACGTGCACAATATTATGTAGTAAATATTTTCAAGTATATTATTATTTTCAAACCTAGCATGGTGGGGTCGGCCCCTACTGGGCATGCGAGGACGAAAGCTCACCCCTACAACAGTGTGCAGGTTTCGAGGATGTGGTCGGGAAGCATATAGGAGAGGCACATGGCCCGGCTTGGCGTATTCCTCTTTGTCTTTACTAAAGTACGGTTTTGGGTCCATTATCGGATTTCGAAAGTAACTTATTTATTTACTTTCTTACTAATTTATTTATTTATTTATTTCTTACTCGCTTACAAAAATTCCGGGAGACCCGTAACCCTGGGGCGCGTCTCCCATGTTTGTAGTTATGTAGTGATTTGTTATTTTCCAAATTGGGCTCCTATTGTAAGCCCAAATCTTTTAGCCCACTTTAAATTCCGCTTTCGAAACTATGTTGTTCGGTTGCTAGAATGTTTTGTGACTTTTGTCCAAGAAAGTGTTTTGTAAACCAACAACCTGAACCTCAAAGGCCTTGCGATTTCGGGTTGATGAGCTATCGGGATGTCATTCATGACATGTCGGTTTCTCATTAGCTCGGGGTCGCGGCGCTGTGGGACCCCTCTCTCGGGTCACCACATCAATGATGTGAGGTTGGAGTTTTATTACTCCATTCTTGATGTTTATCCCTAGGAAATCAACTTCATTGAGGATAAAGAAGATTTTCTTTTCTCCTAGGATAATTCCACGCTGAACTATCACCTTTACAACCTCGTAGAGGTGTTGTAAGACCTCGGAAATTTGTTATTAATTCCTAAATATTTCCTGGGATTAATAAAGTGTTCGTTTGTATGATTTCGTGGTTCGAGGGTGGAGTGCAATTATTTTCGGACGAATAATTATTCGAAGTGCACGTTTTAGGGGGTTACGAAGTTTGACTTTTTATACGTTTAGATTATGTGAGAAATTCCTTCACGAAAGTTATAGAGCGCGTCGATACAAGTTCGTGGACATGTGGAACGTGAAAATCGGAGTTCGTATGAAGAAGTTATGACCATTGGAAAAGGTTTCCATTTTGGTTAAATAGGAAAAAAAAATCCGAAAAAATCAGAAAATACCAACTTTCCATTTTCGGAAAGTTTTTTCTCTCCTCTCTCCCGACTCGGTTTCGCGCTCTCCCTTAGCCTGCCGATTTCTTCACCGTCCGGCCACCAATCAGCGCGATTCCAAAGGGAATCCTGCTCGCCTCAGTCCCCTCTACACGTCTGTGGTGGTGATTAATCGTGGGAAGCACCATAGACAGCGCTACAAGGCCGGGAAGTTTGGAGGCGGCGATGCTTCGAACCCAGATCGGAACTTCCGATTTCGGGCACCATAGTTGGTGTTTCTTGAGGGCTTTTGAAGCCCATAGGACTTTGATGCTTCTCCCAAAGCGGCTTGGGACGATTTCACTTGTGGAGGACAAATCGAAGCTTTGAAATTCTAGGGTTCATCGAATTTCAGATATTGCGAGGTAAATTCCGGCCAAACGGCTATGATTTAGACTTTGTGTTAGTTATGAAATTTGCAATTCGAGTGGAGATGAAGAACTTTCATGTTGTAAGTTTTGCCAAATTCTGACTTTGGGCCGGTGGCGGTGCCGCCACTGTGGTGCTGTTTTCTGGCAGTTTCTGGCCTCCTGATTTCGATCTACTCGTCAATACGAGCATTTCGATATACAATACGTAATTTTTGGAGATCGTATGAGCATGTTAGGGTTTTTGTGATTTCGATAGTTTTGGTTATCGATCCGTGAGGAGTCGGCAATTCGATCGACTTGTAGTTTTGTTTTATTGATCATAGAAGTGTTCCGAGGTTGTTGGATGGTCTTGGATGAGGATCCGATTGTTGGATCGTCGTATAATTGTGAATTGTGTGCTTTGTGTTGTATTGAATGTGACCTTGATGTGATTAGGTGATTGACAAAATTGTGTGAGCGGAGTATGGATGATTTTGTGCTTGTCTTGGTTTGTGTGAAGACGCAGCAGGATTTGGAGGTGAGTAAATCTCACGATGTTTCGGTCGATAAATTAGTTATGTTTAATTTAGTAGATTTAATTGTTAGCATGCAAAATCATATCTATCAAAATAAATTATTTGTTTTAAAATATATGAACTTGATCGACAACGGTTCATGGGTAAGTTAAAACAAGGTTTTGATATAAAATGATTTTCGAGAAGTATAATTTATAAAACTATAGTTGGTATTAGTGGTCATTCATGCGTGAATGACTATATGTGTGTGTGTGTATATATATATATATTTACGTGGAATATATATATGGATGGCGTGACATTGTGATGTGCGTATGAACTGTGAATTATTTAGAATGTGGTTTTGTGTTTGTGGAAATACGTTATATCAGGGGCTTGTTGATTTGTCGTGTTGAAAGAGTAATTGAGTTGGGGTAACATTTTGAGTCATGTGGGATTCTTTGTAAATGTTTTCTGATCTTCGGATCTGGAGTCACAGTGGTGACCGTTTTCTGATCTTCGGATCTGGTGTTTATTGGGAGTTGATGGGTGATCATCTACTCTAGTCGAAGTTGATGGGTGATCATCGACTATTGACGTTAGTTTGGAGTTGTTGGGTGATTATTAACTTTAGTGTGAGTTGTTTGATTTCTTCATTGGTTTTCCTTTTCTTTCTAATTGTTGAATTTTAAGTAATCTCCTGAACTAAGTTATATGCAGGGATTACTGCCTTTTGAATTGTTTGTTTTAATGTAATCTTCTGAACTAAGTTATATGCAAGGATTACTGCCTTTTGTACTGTTTGTTTTAATGTAATCTCCTGAACTAAGTTATATGCAGGAGTTGCTATGATTTGAATTGTGTGCTTTTAGTGATCTCCTGAACCAATTTTCTAAGCAGGGATTACTGGTTTTATTTACTTTAATGATGTGAGTGCAGTTGTGGTTGAGACTCGTAGAGATTCAAGAAATGTTTTATCACGTCGTTGTGATGATAAATGCTTTATGTTGAAAGGAAAGAAGTGTGATTTCGTGGTTGTGTTTTGTGAAGTTAAATGTTGTTGCTTTAATTTATCTCACGAGTTGAGAAATTATAAGCATGAGTGACGTGAGTCATTTTAATTGAGTTT